>APFE030979052.1:1325-37281 GCA_000404065.3 Pinus taeda
GTGAAGTGGATTCTTAGGTATTTGAGAGGTACCACAAATCAAGCATTATGCTTTGATGGTTCAAACATTGCTCTACAGGGATATGTTGATGCAGATATGGTGGGTGATAGAGATAACAGGAGGAGCACAACAGGGTACGTGTTTACTGTAGGTGGAACATCTGTCAATTAGGTCTCAAAACTGCAAAGTGTTGTTGCACTCTCAACAACAAAAGCAGAGTATGTTGCTGCTATAGAGGCTAGTAAAGAAATGATTTGGTTACAAAGGTTTCTGGATGAATTGGGTAAGAAGCAGGAGTTGGGCATGTTATAAATTGACAACCAAAGTGCCATAAATCTTGCAAAGGACTCTACATTTCATTCCAAGACTAATCATATACAACTTAAATACCATTTCATACAGTCAGCATTGGAAGATGGAAAGTTGAAGCTTGAAAAGATACACACTAGCTAGAATCTTGCAGATATGTTAACAAAAGTTGTAATCGGGGAGAAACTGAGAATCTGCTCAGTTTCAATTGGTCTTCAAGTGTGATGAAGAAGATGAGAAACAGCCAGGTCCAAAGAGGAGTCATTGTCTAGCAAATGAAGCAGCAATGGAGTTGCTATAATCAGTCTCCAAGTGGGAGATTGTTTGGTGTGGAGCCTGATTATCTTCTATATTCAAAGGTATCACCACATGGGACCCCAGTTGGAAATGGGACGGCAATGCTGCCTGTAAATATTTGCTACAGGGGGTCCGGGGGGCGCTGCGACTTTAGGGAGCCCCCCCCTGGCGGGGGGTTTCAGGGGCAGCGCCCCCGAAGCTAAGAATAGATGTAAAATTTCCTTGTAAAATGTTGTAATTTCGTAGTCAATCTGGGTCGTTCATTAGGCCGAGATCTGACGATAGAAGTTATGTTTAATTTAGGGTTTTTTTTCCTAGAAGGCAACCCCTCACTATATATGAGGGAATTGTATTGCATCTATGTATATCTATATTCATAGTGAGGAAAAGGGAGGAGATTGAGAGCGAAGAGGGAGTTACAATGGATCTGTTGTAGGTTGTATCTCTTCAGTTTGTTGGATAATATAATAAAAGAAGGACTGGTTGTTTCTCTTTGGATGTAGCCCAAACTAGGTGAACCAAGTATATTTGTGTCTCTCTTGTTTTATGTGTTTTCTGTGTTTATATTTCTGCAATATTCTATGTGTTGCATTGCTCCGTAATATATAATTTTCTAACAGTATGCTACTGTAGATGAGGTGCCACTGTGCTAGTAGAGACACACAGTGGGAGTATCCGCAAGACTGTGTCCTCTGTTAGGCCGAGTGATCAGAGCAGTCTCATGCTACCATGAGCACCATGCATGCTGATAACCTTTCTAGCTCTTTTACACATTTTGTAGGATTTGAAAGCCAAGTGTCCTAGAACACTTTTTTTTTTTTTTATAATTTTGATGTAAAAAACTTTGATAGACTGAATATAATATATTGATTATATATATATAATTAATATATAGATATATTATATATATATATATATCTGTGTGTTGTGTGTGTGTGTGTGCATGTTTTATTTTCTACTTATGTGTCAAAAATATGATCAGTTTTATAAATGACACAAATGTCTATAAAGAACATAATTTTCTAATGCATTTGTTAATGTATTCAAGATGCGTGGAATGTGTTGATATGTGATAAAATCAAAATTTCTTTCCAGTAATCGATCACGTAGATACATGCGAAATTTGTGGATTTCTCATTGAATAATGATTGTTTAACTGTAACACAATGAGTTGTGAATATAACTTGAAAACTAAATCCCTAATGCCAAGAGCAACTACTTTTGGCCATAGTTCAATGACTACACTGTATTTGGCAATGTTGTTAGTTGTCCGTCCTAGGCAAAGACCTTGTAAATAAATCAACTCGCCATCAGGGGCATAGAGTACCCACATTGCAGAAGACAAGTTTTGTTTGCTACAACAACCAACATTAGCAAAACCGACATAATGACTTGATGACATCTACAAATCGAGTGGAACACAAGGTAAGCAGAAAAACACATTTCTGCAAAGCAAACAAACACACCAAAAAATCAAAAAGTGCACACTGATGAATTCATACACTAATGTACAAAAAGTAATTACACGAATGACTTCGCGTAAAAATTTCAGATGGAGTCCATTTTTGGACTCAGGTAATTGATCAACAAAGAATAAAACCGAAGTTTCGCCGTTGACATGAATTTCATATGGAGTCCATTTTCGGACTCGGGTAATCGATCAACAGGGAATAAAACTGGAGTTTCACTATTGACATGATGTGTAAGCATCAAATCGATAAAATAATAGAGAAAAAATCATAAGGCTATGCCCCCATGCCCCTTGGGCGAGTGAGGGTTATAAGTCATAATATGAAAACCCCATTGTGATAATGGGAAAATGGTAGAGACCCGGGGAAAAAATCTCGTGAAAGGAGGAAAGAAAAACTTTAACTCATGATGAGGAAATGATGCCCCAAATTGAAAGATTTTGATGATTGCAGGTTGGACTGAAATGTCAATAGGTAGAGTTGAAATAATGTTTCCCATATTACCCTCAGACAGAACTTCATGCACCAAGACAAGTGTTTGAAGTGGACGTGTTGGGAAATGAGAAACAAATGCTTCGAGAAACGAAGGAATCTCACTGAGACTCGGAAGAAATGAAGAACAATGATGGAGATCGTTCCAAGGAGTTTCATCTGGAGACATGACCTCAACAATACTCTCGTCGATGGGGAAAGTATCATTCAAAGGATCCAGAGAATCCCATGAACCAAGCCAAGGAGATGGCAAATAAGTATCCAAGTTCATACTAAAAACAACATGACTTTCTGAAGCGACCATTCAAGCCAAGACAATTTCTTGATAATCTTTCTCTAATGGACTTAATGGCATAGAATCACCAAATGAATCAATTTGATATGGAGTAGGAATAATCCAAGGATCCATACAAACCGATATCATATTGATCGAAGTGACATTTAGAGGTGGGAGAGTAAAAGTACCCATTAAAGCAAAGTCTTTGAAAAGACCTGCCCCCCCACTCTCATAAGGAATCTCAGTATTTCCCACATATGGGACATTACAGTTTGACGTACTGGAAGAGAAAAAAGACAATTAGTTGACGGTGACAATTTTTCCTTCGTGAGGAAAATGAAGCACCAGGAAAAAATAAGAAACCACACAAAACATAGCGTGGGTCCAATTTCGCCTGAGAAGAAGGTTTTAATTAATATTCACATCTAAAACTTCCACTTCTATCTCAACGGTCTTTTCTTCCAACGTGATCGGCAGGTTTGTGAGAATACCATATAAATGGGATCCTTTGTCATCAAAGGCCATTGATTGAGGAGAGGAGAGCCAATGGCCTTCCAACACGAAACAAACATGATGCAGGTGGAAGAACCTTCATCAATAACAGTCCAATGTATCGTCTTTCCTTTATTGATAACCTAAATCAGAAAAGCAATCTGATGAGGAAGACGAGGAACGTGGTTTTCAAGATCAAAAGTAATTAAAATCGAATCAGAAGGATCAACAATGCCTATAGAAGACAACAATGGTTTCCGCTGCATTGGACATGTTTGGAGAACTTCCAAATAAAACATCGCTGAAGGTAATTGAGGTAAATCCTCAACAATATTATAATGTTGTGCAGCTCTAGCATTCGAATTATAAGATGATATCCGAAATACACCCTTGGAAGGTGGTCAAATTACGGACTCACTGTTAGGACTCTCAATATGAAGTGGACCAGAACTGGATGGAGTTGAAGTAGAAGGTATATCAGTGACTTCTTTATCCACTGTCTGCTTTTGTAGGGTTTGATAGTCCTTTGTTCGAGTAGCAATCGAAATAGGCGATGAACCTTACATCATGAAAACTTGGGAACCAAAGGAGGCAGAGGATTGTGGTTGGTCTACCAATTGTGTCTGTTGAGATGGAAATGGTTCTTTCAAAACAGTCAGAGTCCCTTTCAATAAGTGGTTAACTTCAGAATGTCGGGGACAATCCTTGGTGTAATGGTCTTCCTCACATATGAGGCAAGGATATTTCGGCTTGCACTTGGAAGCATCATCAGTAGATGATTAGGGTGGATCCTGCTTCGAGGTATCAGTTTTGTCTTTACATTTACCTTTTTTCTTACCTTTTGAGGCCTTAGTTGCTGTAGTAGACTGAACAATATGTACCTCGAAGGATTTAACAGGATTTGATGAATTTTTCGAAGGATTATTAGAACTAGTGTTTGAAACATATTTCTGCTTTGAGGAAGCCTTAGTGGATGTCTGAGACACTGAACCAATTACACCATCAACAGGTGGTACATCGGGAGACTTTGAGGCTGCCAGATCCGAAGATGGTCTTGGAGCATCAGGCAACATCTCATACAACGTTCCAAATTGTGAATATACTAAGTCAAGATACTGAGCATGGGTAATAGATTGTTCTTCAGTAACACATCCGCCCATAGTTGTATCCTTAGCAATCTTGTTAATGAACGCTTTTGTGAACCATTCAGTCAACAACTCATAAACAACCTTGAATTTGATGAAGTGACGCTAATGTCTCCATTCATGAATATGATCAGAAATGTGGGTTTGCATTATCTTGCTTAAGGGATGTGACAAAATGAGTGCCAGTTTCATATCGAACCAAAAATTGGAAGTGGGTGAGGAAGGCCATAGCTAAAGATTTAAAGTTAGCATAGGTTGCTAGAGTCAACTCAATATACCATTTTGTAGCAGCACCTGTTAAGGTTCTCTAAAAGAGGCGAAGATAGATAAAATCGTCAACATATGAATTTGAAGAGCACCATAAGAGATATGTCATCACATGGGCTTACGGGTCCTCTTTAGAATTTCCTTCGAATTTAGGGCAATCACTTGGAATTTTAGTTGGAACCAGAGGCCAGTAAGGCAAAGGAAGAATAGGATCATTTGGGAGCCTCGAGACATCAGGCAATTCCAACATAGCCAAAAAGGGAAATTGCAGATTAAACAACATGTAGGGCCTTTGAGGAGGCCCAAACTATGGGTTCCAACATTGTTGGTAAGGATTTTTCCCCCACAGTGGAGGATTTTGTACATATGGGATTTGACTTTTGCCCCACTGAGGGTTACCTTGACCATAAGGTGGACTTTTTCTAGGGTAGATTTGATGTTGACCTACCATAGGCTATTGATAAACGTTATACATGACATACTGATTGTAAGGTTGTTGGACCTGTTGACCCTAGACTTGAATAGATTGGCCCTGCTGCTGCAGGGGTTGACCTTGTGTTTCCAAGGGTTGACCTTGTTGATACACATATGAATTTTGCTACTGTAGAGGTTGACCTGGCTGCTACAGAGGCTACATTTGTTGCTTTAAAGGTTGACCTTCCTACTGTAAAGGTTTCCCTTGCTACTAAAAGGGTTTCCCTTGTTGTTGCAAGGGTTGTTGGACAGTTCCTTGGGATATGCCTTGAGGGTATTGGTAATTTCTGAATTGAATCTGACCATATCCATCAGGAATAGCAGATTGACCAGGATGGACATAAGCTCCTTCTTGTGGAGTGTAAGGTGGATTGACCAAGGCTTGCGAACCATATGGGACATAAGCCTATTGGAGTGGAGTTTGAGCCATATAAGGTTGTTGGTACTGGATATTACCAGACCCGGATGGACCAACAAGGTTAGAAATACTACCATAATAATTAACTCCAACCATGTGAGTTTGTAATCCACTCACATTGATCTCACCTGACACAAGAGGAATATTCAAATTCCCCCCTAGGTGGTGGCACATTCTATCCACTTGAAGAAGGGGTGGAAGAACTAACTAAAACCTGACCTGAAACAATGGGTTGTACCAGAAGGGTCGGTTGAAACGATGGTACAGGTTGCGATGGAATCACAGGTTGAAAAAGAATTGACGTGACAACAGTTTGTACAAAAGTTTGAGAGGTCGCGTTTGGAATGAACAGACTAGAAGTAGGCATGGCATTTGAAGACCAAATAGGATTCTGATACAAAGATGAAGCACTAGGATTTCTTGAAACTAACTAGTCTAGGGTTGTATAACCAGGTGAAAACATGGGCCCAAAGGTTTAAGGAAGGGTGTGAGATGGGACTCTTCCTATAAAAGGAAATCCTTCTAGAGGAAATTCATACCCTTGTTCATCATTGACATGAGGAGTATGAGTAGTGGAAAGTTTCAAATGACCCAGAGAAGAGGTTTGAATCTCACCTTTTCAATCCATGGGCGGAAACAACAAGTGACAAGGAATTCGAGACGTGCGAGGAGATAACTCCAAAGGAATACCAGGGTGATCGTAAGGACTGTAAGGACACTGAGGAGATATCACAACATAATCAAATAATATATTTGACGGATGAATGACAAGCCTATGTAGACTTTCAGGGGTTTACAAACTCTCATGGGCCTATATAGGATTGTCAAGGGTCTCACGATCAGATGCTTGAGGTGACCAGGAATCCAATGGAGGTGGATGAGAAGACATGGGTTGGATACTTTGAATAATCCCAAGTTCAAAATCTTGATCTTCAAGTGACTGAGGAAGCTCCAAATGAACTCCTTGGGGGAACCCTTCAGTATCAGACAATGAAGGGGAGCTTTGGGGTGAACTTAATGGTTCAACCACGATGACTTTCTCTCAAGAGCATAAAAGGAAAGGAGATTCGTTGAGGGCTGATTAAAAATAAAATTCAAAATGATCTACTCAAGATTGGGCCAAGGAGAAACTGCATGGTTCGACATGTTATTGTGGGCAATTAATTTTAGAAACAAAAAATTTGACTTTTCATGTTTTAAGAGTTGAGAAAAGGACGAAAAGGTGACTCTAGTCGCTTTCATTTGTTTAGCGAGCTTGAAAGGACAAGTGCTTGACAATATTTTCAAATTTAAAGATTCAGAAAATATCGAAATGACCACTTAGGTATCTCTAGGAAAAAAGGAGTACCAAGTAATCGTGAACTGCAATATACACCTTATCAAATAACTTTACCAAGGACTTGACTTACGCGCAGGAAATCTCCCCGAATGTTGTGTTCGGTGTATCATGTTTACAAGGTGGTAGAATCAAATTCCTATGGATAAAGGTTTGCAACCAATGAGGGTCTCCCTTTATATACTCAATGGTATGGGGAGCACAAGTCCATGCTAGCATTTTCTAATGCAAGGGTGAACAAAAACTGTTGCGTTTTATAGATGTCAGGACACGTCTCTAGCCTAGACCACTAAGTATGAGCGTTAATGTTTCAAATGCTCCTTAGATTAATTTATATATTTTAAAGTTAATCTTGAAATTATGTTTCGATTTCAAGGCCTTCACGATGTCACCTGTTCCTAAAATGCAGCTAAATGATGAAATTGGAATCCCTTCATTCGATGAAGGCTACCTATTTAGGGAAGACAAACACCCAAATCACGCATCAAACAAGAAACGATGCATCAATGATAATTTTCCAATGCTAAATGAAAAACACGAAATCTAATCCTTCATTTCATAAGAAAATGCAATGCAAAATAAAATATTAAAGCGATCTACCTTAAGATATAGTAATGATTTCCTTTTCACTTTAATGCAATCAATGTAATCTAGTTCAAAAGAGCAAAAGAGAACGATGAAAACTCAATAATCAAGAAAATATCTTTCACATTAATGATTTTGAATGCAACAAATGCTTCGAAAACTACTTAAAAGACAAACACTTCCGCTTTCGCTTTTCAAAACACAAAATTCAAAAAAAATACTTCCTTTCTATTCAATTTAAACAAACAATTGTGTAATCTATTTCTTGCCAAATGGAAAGAAAGTGACTTTCAAAGCATCTACTCAATTCGATACTAATGAAAACAACTTAATACCCAAGAACCAAAAGTTATTTGCAAAAGACATCAAAACACAAAAAGACACTTTGAACAAGGTTAATTGATCTCTGAAGAGAAGACTAATGAGTGAATGAAGGATGACTTAGAAGTCGTAGAAACCCTAGAAGGAAAATCAAGCTCCAAAATAACTTAAACAAAATCAAGAGGCAATTGAAATCAGAAAAACATTTCAAGCAAAACAAGGACACTAAAATCACACTGGTAAGCCACTGGCAGAAGGAAAAATACTGAAACAAGAAGACAAACCCTAATTTTATTTAATCTCTGATATCATTGCACCTGTTAAAATAAAAGCAGCGTTCATCGCTACTGTAATCAACATATCCATGATTTCATCATGAATTTTAGGGACAAAACTGCGATGGCCGAGAAAGATAAATAAAAAACAAAATATCTTCAAGAGAAGCACATATTAAGAACCTTCAAGCAATTACCAAAAAGTGAAAATAGTTGAAGACAAGCAAACAAGTCTAGGAATGGATGATTGGTCAAACTCATGACTAAAACAAGGTGAAGGATTGAATGGAAAGGATCATAGGCTCCCCAGTGGAGTTGCCATTTTGTTGTCTAGGTAAATCTTCTATGCAAACAGAGACGATACCTCTAGCCCAATGATTGGATCTAGCAACCGAAGTGACAATCTACCAGACACTTTTCTAAGTTACAATTGAAAAGAGAAACAAGAAGATGGCTTACCTCATTCTGATGCTATTTTGATCTCCTTTGTTGAAGACCTTGAATCACTTGTGTCATGGGCTCATTCCTGCTACTCTCAGCATTTATGCACTTGTACAAGAGATCAAGACACAACAAGGAATGCAAATACAAATAGCATATTCAAAAGTGACCTACTTAACTGGGCAAGGAATGTTAAGCTAAATGATACATGAGCATACATATTTAAGGAAACTGAAACAAAAGTTGTATATTAATAGAAAATAAGGGGAAGCATACATCCAAGTCTTGATGTTGATAAGCTTTCCTTGAATGAATATCCAAGTACAAGCTAAGCTCTCCAAGCAATCCTTCTCTAAGCCAAATGAGTAGCATATAGGCACAATCTTAGCATAACGGTGCAAATAGACATAGACCAACCATTTGGGAATGGGAGAGGATGAATATATGGGATCGGAAAGGGAGTTAGGATCTCTCAAAATATAGGAGTGGGCCCTTATCTCAAGGAAGTAGCTCATAGGGATAAGACCAAGAGATCAAGTTGGGAGAATTCGACCACATCTATGTCAAGCAACCTCTAGTTCGCCACTCTGGAAGCTTCTAGATCATGAAGCTTCTTACCCTCTTTGGGAATATTACCTTTTTGGGATCATCACAGGTATACAAGTGAATAGAGAGATTCCATCGCGGGTCAAGTATAGTGCAATAGGAGATCATCGTTGTTTTTAGTCTCATAAGCATGATGATTCTCAAATTAGGGTTTTAGAGCTATTTCTTTCAGGGAAAGTTCAAGGAATTTTCCAATCAATGTCTTAGGAAGGATCTGAGTTGCATATATGAATGAGTACACTGCATGATGGTCATGTTTCAGGCACTTCGGGGTATGTCATAGGGAAGTGCAAGAGGTGTGACAAAATGTCGTGTAACAAATAGTTAGCTTGATGATTGGGTTATATGTTGTTGATGAGTATGATATATAACTTGTTGTTGTTATATGCTATAGCATGATGATTAGGGTTATTACATTAAGATCTTGATGTTATATGTATCATACTAAGTTGGATTGGTCTATGCGAATGGTTAGGGTTATCACATTCAGGTATGAGTTATTATGTTGTGATATTATGTCATACTAACCTAGACTAATTGTGCAGATGTGATTATTATGTATGAATGATAAATGTTTATGAGTTTATCATGTGAACATGTTAGCTAGTGGCTATTATGGATATCATGACCTTATTTATGTTTGAGATGTTATGTTGTGAAGTTATGTCGTTCTAATATAGCTTGATTATGCCAACAAGATTGCCTCCCCTGAGATACATTAAGGTATGAAATTGCTTATGTCATCTACTTTGTGCTTAACTGTTTGATTATGACGTCTATTTGGTGTTTGAGTGTTTGGTATCTATTACGTCATCTAGTTGATTTATTTAACATGGTATGTTTGCAAGTTGGTTGAATGTTTGATGAATTGCATAATATGAGTATGTGTTCCAATGATCTTGTTTTAAGATGATTGTACTAATACATATGTGTTGAGACAGTTGATATGTACTTGAGTGTATTAGATGATAGTTGTAGCATTATGTCTAATGACTATGATTTGACTATGGGTATGACATGATTGTTAGTCTTTGTAAAGGCTTATTTCAAATTGATAGATATGATTGTCTTGATATTTGGAACATGTGTTTAACATGTGTAAACCATGTAGGAAACATGCTTATTATTAGCATGACAAGGTAATAGTTGATGTGTTTATATAACTAATGGTTAGGTGATGTGACAACACATAGTAAGCCTAGATTCCAATAAACTAAAATGGTAGAAGAAAGGAATTGGGCAAAAATTACTTTGGCTATGTTTGGAAACCCTAATTCCAAATGAATGAGTGCTATGCATACAGGAAGTCTTCTTAACCTTGATTTTGTCTGACGTTATGTGGATATGTGCTATAGTCATGAACATGTATTTGACAAGTATATCAACTATTTTCTAGTTATGGATGGGTTCATCAAGGGAACTGGATCCCCTTGAGAGATGGCATGGACGTGTTCAGTTGCAAGGCAATGTGCTTGGAACAACAAGGTAGGGTAACTAGTATGTTGTTATGTTTATTTATGCACTGACATTTATGTGTTCATGGCAATATGATGCAAGGGACTGCATAGCAAAGAGACTGCCATGAAATATTGAAGAAGGCTCTGGTTGAGGTTTCCTTTGGAAGCAGTTGGAACTATGGGGATTGAGTCATGATGTCTGTTGTTAGTCTTGTGCTTTTGGTATTTTTATTTTTTATTTTCTTGCACTTGATTTGCAGTTTTGTTATGTCTGGTGCATGATCATGCCACTTTGTTTGTGATTTCGTATTGTTATTGGTTTTCATGGTTTTCTTCTTGTTTGTTTCTTGTGCTTTCCTTTTAAGTTTTGAGTCTTGGGAATTGGTTGGGAAATTAGTGGAGCTCAGGGAGAGCTAAATGAAATCTAGTAGACAATGTAAGACTCAGCTGAATTCAGTGCACATATAAGGGTAGTTCAAGGCAAGAATATGATAGTTGGTTGGATTGGTTTGGTCCACTGGTGTAAATGGACAGTGGTAGGGCAGTCATGAGAAATGTAACATGAGAAATGAGGTTATTGGATCTAAGGCGTCAAGTGCCTTGGCTATGTTAGGAATGACTGTTATCAATATTGTACATGTTGTGCATGAATAAAGGGATTTCTCTTAACCTCACCCTTATGCTATCTAGTAATTACGTTATGATCATGATTATGTTGGTGTCTATATATGTATACATGTATGTGTGTATGTATGTCATGTCTGACAAGGTCATCATGGATCATGATTATTTTATGCTAATGTTTATATGTACATATATGTTGACAAGGTTAATCCTCTCTGCGAACAGAGATGATCCCTCTAGCCCAATGAGTGGATCTAGCAACTAAAGTGACAATCAACTAGACATATTCCTAGATTACAATTGAAAAGAAGAATGAAAGAGATGGCCTACCTGGTTATGATGATATTTCGATTTCCTTTGTTGAGGACCCTGAAATGCTTGTGTCACAGGCTTGTTCCTTCTTCTCTCAGTGTTTATGTGCCTGCACAAGTGATCAAGACACAACAAGACATACCAAAACAAATAGCAAAACTAACAATAATATACTTAACTGATCAAGGAATGTCAAGCTAAATGATACATTAACATATGAATTTTGGGAAGATGAACCAATAGTTGTATATTATTAGGAAATAAAGGGAAGCTTACAACCAAAGCCTTGATATTGAAAGGCTCTCCTTAAGAGTTAATCCAAGTCCAAGCCAAGAACTCTCCAATCACTCTTTCTCCAAGTCAAGTGGATAGCCTCTAGGCACAATCTTAGCATAAGGGTGCAAATAGACAAAGACCAACCCAACCTCTAACCTCACCAACCCTTTCGGAATGGGAGAGGCTAAATATATAGGCCGCGAAAGGGACTTAGGATCTCTCCAAAGATAGGGGTAGGTACTCATCTCAAGGATGTAACTCATAGGGATAATACCAAGAGGCCAATTTGGGAGAATTCAACCTCATCTACACCGAACATCCTCCAACTCGCCGCTCTAGAAGATTCTAGATTACAAAGCTTCTCATCCTCTTTGGGAAAATTGCCTTTTTGGGATCATCTTGAGTATGCAAGGGAACTAAGCGATGCCATCACTGGTCAAACATAGTGCAACAGATGACCATTGCTATTTTAAGCCTCATAAGAGCGATGACTCTCATTTTAGGGCTTTAAGAGCTATTTCTCCAGGGAAAGCTCGAGACATTTTCCAAACAAATACTTAGGAGGAATTCGAGCTGTATACGTGGATGAGTATAATGTATAATGGTTATGTTTCAGGCACTTTCGGGTATGTCACAAGGAAGTACAGGAGGCATGACAAAATACTGTGTAACAAATGCCCCCTAAAGCATGAAGGCAGAACGAGGAGTGATGGCTGAGATGCTTTACGAGCTCTTGCAGGGACGAGGACACACACTATCAGTAGAACTGCAAATTAAGGATGCATATACGTATACATATTTGAGATCAGACATGAATCCACGGCATGGACACAACCATCCGGATGATGAAGACTATATGAAAATATCCATGGTATAGGCATAGCCATCCAGATAGCAAGGATCATCATAAATATAAAGTCTCATGGTATGGTCACAACCATTCGTATAGTAGAAACATGTGTACAATCATGAATGACATAAAAACCCATGTAGCCTGAGTCATAAAAGACAAGACTCGGGGTCTTGCGCTCCATCCTGAACCGATCAATGTACGAATTCTAACATGTGAATGAATGTGTCGCAGTCAAACATGCTAGAAAACCACCTGATTACCGGCCATTGATGTGGACCATTAATAGGCACAAGAGGAACCACCCATAATTAAAATGGCTCTCAAGGTATGACAGTACAACTCATGAATGTGATAATGAAGCTGAAGTCGAACACTTGTGGAATCATCTGATCGAATGCCAATGATAAAGACCCCTCATCAGATGCGAAGAACTAGCCATTAGGGAATGCCAGCTCTAAGGTACTGAAAGGGAGTTTCTAAGTCATCTTCTTGGGTAGTGAGCTGAAGTCGACATAAAGTGACCCATCGAAGGAGGATCATAATGATTCCCCCATCATCGACACGAAACAAGGAATAAAGTGGAATAAACGAGTATAATCAAGAACGTGGAAAAGAGTTAGACAATGTATAGGTAATAGACCGCAGATAGGATTTCTCTTGAACATATCAATGACACGACTCCAGAGTGTGGCAACATTTGACTCAACATAAGACCAAGGGTCATAATGACGAATTGGAATAGTGAGATGGGAGGAAAAATGGAGATTCACCCAAACCCAAAAAGACAAGTGACTGAGCAAGGATATCCAAACCCGACACGAGATGCAAATGAGTGTCATGTTCAAGAGTGACATGCTGCCTATACAAGAGATGTCTTGTCTTCATTTTTCCCCACTATTTCTAGTGAGTACCTCTTTATTTTTATACAAGCTTGAAGAGGATAGCATACGCTTTTCATATAAGTTCATCCTTTGGATGAATCCATCCCAGTAAGTTTTACGAGTTCTAGGAAGGAGTAACTCGGTCTCATCATGGTGACAAGTATTTCATCGTTTAAGTTTTACGAGTTCTTAGAAGAATAAATAGGTATCTTTTTCATGTTTAGAGAGTTTGAAAAGGAAATGAAAAATAAAACTCCATCATGTCCATTTTCGGAATTTGTCTCTCAAATTCGAAAAGGTAGAAAACAATATTCGAGAGAACCTCCTAGCCATGTTCAACTAAGGTGTTCCTTTTTCGTACAATAGTCTATCTCAGTCTGGAAAAGGGTTAAACTTACACTAAGTAGACGTCAATTCATTTACTTTAACGAGTTCAAAATTACAAGTACTCGATAATCTTTTCATATTTCAAGAGTCAAAAAAGAGCTCAAAGATGGCTTTGCTTGGAAGAACGAGTGGTATAGAAGGATAACAACTGGTTCCGGTCATGATGGAATTGGTCAAAACATGTAAGGGTCAAGAGGCTGGCTAATAAGACCACTCATCACAGATGTTCCTCACGCAAGGGTAAAACAATAAAGTGAAAGCATATGATTGGCCAAAGAGATGGTGACGATGGAAAGGAAAAAACCAAGGCTCATCTAGAAAAAATAGGCTGATAAAGACAACAATCACGAGATGTAAAGTGGGAATGGTTCATTTTTACTCAAGCTTGAAACATGAGAAATTATGCTTGAGTATACTTGAACATGGTTTCATTTTTCACAAGCTTGAAACAAAGATAAACTATGCTTGGATTTGGTTTCATTTTTACATAAGCTTGAAATAGAAACAAACTATGCTTGGAATAAGTTTGCATGCCCCCATCATAATGACTCAATTCGAGGTTCATGCCCCCCAAGCTTCATTTCATTCACCTAAGTAGACTACTGGTTACTAACAGGTGGATGGAATGAAGGTTAACTTGCGATATGAAGTGAAAGACTAGACTGGGATTTTACGAGATCTAATCAAAGACTCGAATTGGAAAGGATTTGTTTCATTTTTTAACGAGCTTGACACAAGTAAAGGAACTATGCTCATGGGACCTATTTCATTTTTTAACGAAGTTGACATAGTGAAAGAACTATCCTCATGACCCTTCTTTCATTTTTTAATGAGCTTGACACAAGACAAGGAACTCTTCTCCATATCCCTTTTATCATAAACCAAAAGAGGCCATGGCTTCCAAGAGGTTCCCATTAGATGGGAGAACAACACTTGGAAGGAATACATGTCTAGGGATCCAAATGAGAAATCGAGTTACAATGCCCCCAGTACATGGCATACTACATCACCTACTATATCATCAGTAGATGTGGGCATGGAACAGGTAGCCATGTAATCAACCTGTGGCGGGGGGGATACTGCTTGCACGTAAGAATCATTTAGGGATGATGGTTGATGGGGAGTTGATTCAGGACCAATGAATGTAAGCTGATCAATAATCACAATGTTTCCTTCATGCAGGAAATGCATCACTCGAAAGGGAGAGGAAACAAGAGCTCCAATGATGTAAATATAGTCACAACCAAGGAGTAGATTAAAATCTAAAGGGCCTTAGACAACCATCATGTCTATATAGATAGTCTTTCCTCCCAAAGTAATTGGTAACTTAGTAAGTATCCCTAATGGTTGACTGGTTACTCTGTTAAAAGCTAACAAATTTTTGGTGATGGGGATAAGATAAGGAGAACCTAGAGCTTGCCAAGCAGTTGAGGACATGATGCTAATAGATGCGCCCTCATCTATGATTGTGCTAGGTATGGCCATATGGTAAGTCTGTACTGTAATATGAAAATTCACATAAGATGGAAGATGATATCTTGCCAATTAACTCCAATCAAAATAAGTGACTAAACTACTTAGAGGGGGTGTCATAGGAATGTGAGAGCTACCCTCTTTCTTGATGGGAACATGAGAAATGGTCTCATGTACCTCAACAATAGGGGGATTTACCTCCTGATCCAGGTGGCTCCAAAGAGACACATAGGACAAAGAGGGCTTATGAATGCTCGAAATTCAAAGTGTTCAAAATGATGTTGAACTAGGACTAGAGCATAGATATCATCATCCTGATCACGGCTGTGTGAACGGTTCGTCAATTCGAGTCCGTATGCGAAAGTTAGAAGCAACCAAAGTTGGGTTGACTTTTTGATGACTTGGCAAGCTTAAGGAGGCCATAATTTGGAATTTTTACGGCCACTGGATTTCGACCAACCTGGGCAAAATTCTAGGTGAAATTTTGGGGTCATTAAAATCTCTCCTACAACCTAAAATTCGAATTTTTGAACATGGTTTTGTTTATAATAAAAATAAATATTAAAAAAAGGGTGGTAGTGGGCCACCACCCCCAGCACCTACGCCTTAACCATAACCACATATTTATGGGTGGGCACGGGCCACCTCCGGTGGACCCGGCCCGACAACAACATACCATATAATAACAGACCGATGGGGGTCGAACCTACCTGGCCCACGTCGCTAGCCCCCAAGCAGGCGACCCCAAAACAAAACATTACCATATATACACGTTACAACGGTCAACCAAATACACCAACCACGGAGGCAGGTATGGTGGGTACGCTGCCCAAGGTGGGCCTGACCCAACCAAAAATGTTAAATTAAAAAAAAAAATGCTATGAAATGTATAAAATGGGAGGAGGCAGATTTGACCACCTGACCTTCCCCTTAGTAAATGGAGCCCTAACCAACTTAGCCAAACCACTTTCTTGTTAACTCCACCCACAAAAATCTATATAAATCCATAATTTATTCAATGCATGGGCAGATGGGGGAACTAGGAGTGGGCATGCATTTCGAGGCAGTAATTTTTAATTATTTTTAATGTAGGTGGAACCATGAATTTTGCAGGAGGGCTGAAATTTCACTTTATCAGATTTTGACAAATTTTATATGGATTCAACACCTCTCTTCACCACGAATGCAATGGCGTTATCCATGTCTCCATCAGAGTTCTATATTTTTCGGTCATTTTCAGTATGAGGGTGGAACCATGATCCTTGCAATTTTCCCGAGGAGGTAAATTTTCTCCATGTCGGAATATAGTTAAGTTTATACTCATTTTTCATGGTTTTCTGCAGGGATTGAAATGGAAAGGTTAGATTCACCATTTGAGTTGCAGATTTCCAGTCCACTCATGGAGCAGAATCCTTGAGGAATATAGGGGGAATCTAAAAGATTCCTTAAGCCCTAGATTCTCGACTTCTCAAAATTCATATTTTGGACAGTCAACTTTGCACTATTCGACGCCACAAATCTGATGGTGCATTCAAATTTCTCATTATCTCATCCTATTCTTCAGCCACTTTTCTAAGTGGAATGCAGGTGTCAACATTCATGTGCGAGCAGTCATGTGATTGATGTCGTGAGATCAATGGCACGAATAGCTTCAGCAGTTTGACATCCGCTTCTTCAGATGGCCCTTGGTTGTGAGGTATATGATGTGTTCATGTACTTATTCTTTATGCATTATGTTGCACAGATCCTTGATTGATGTTGATGTAGGATCTTGTTTCTTACATTTTTTCATGATTCCTTGCTTGATGTGATGCAGAATCATATATGTGATATACTTGCTGTCATGATTCGTCATGTTATGTCTTGAGATACCTTTGTTGTATATTGTTGGGATACTCTTGTTGTCATCATGCATGTTTTTGCATTGAGACCCCTTTTATGCCATGTTGGCGGGATGCTCATCATGCATGAG
The DNA here is from genome assembly GCA_000404065.3 of Pinus taeda. Taxonomy (NCBI): domain Eukaryota; kingdom Viridiplantae; phylum Streptophyta; class Pinopsida; order Pinales; family Pinaceae; genus Pinus; species Pinus taeda. Next base: position 18,765 of record APFE030979052.1, read on the forward strand.
TTTTATGTCATACTGATAGGAGTCTTTTGATTGAGAGTTCCTGTAGTGAAACATCTCTTAGAGCCACTCCTGCGTGAAGGCATTTTTCCTTGTATGATATCGATGTCACCTCTTTGTACCTCACCACTATTGACAACACTTAATGCAGTGGCCTACACCATCTTAACACTAGGGCCTGGAGACGTAGTCCCTTCTGGACAAACTCTGTTATCAACAGCTTATGTTTTTCATGTGTTGATGATTGACATGTTCCTCTTCTTTACAGCATGCAGATGTATTCATTAATGTTATTTTAAAAATGCAATTTAACACATCACGAAAGTAAAAGGTCTTGAAAGGGTCCTTTGTCACACCCGGACCTGGATCAAGTGGTATTAGTGCGGTCTTTACGTTGATGTGAATTGCAGTGTGAACAATGGACCGTGCATCGACAGAGGATGAAAAAGCGATGTACGAGACCATGCTCAATATTTCCAAAAGAGTGGAAATCATGTATGAAACTCTACAGAAAGATACAGAGGAAAAGGAGCGATTGCAGCTTCAGTTGCAAGCCACGGAAGAGGCCCTGGAAGAACTGAAGCAAAACAAATATAATATTCGAACAGAGAACACTGAATTGAAGATGCACCTACATGAAGAGAAAGAGGAAAAACAAAATTTGCTATGATAGCTGCAAGCAAAGGACAAGGTCTTGGAAAAGCTGCAGAGTGACCCATGTGAGATAAAAATTAGTTCTCCATCTTCATGTATATTTCCTGATGATGATTTCGTTGTTTTTGAAAATCATACCACAGGAATTGGCTCCAAACTGTTGAAGAGAATGGGGTATGAAGGAAAAGGATTGGGCGTTAATGGCCATGGCATTGTCAACCCCATCAAAGTAGAAGACTTGGGTATGTCAAAAAGGAAGTTGGGGAATGCACTAAGACAACTAGTGATCCACCAAAAACAGATGATGAGAAGCCCTCATCATTTCTTTCTAAATCGAAAGAGGAGGTAAAAGATGTTAATTTCCTTTCTGTTTCATCGTCACATAGTATGAATTCTATTGGAGATGTGGAGATCCCAATTATAGGGACAAACATGAGGCTCCTTACAAGGACGAGGCACGAGGAGGAGAAAGAACTTGGTGTTAATAACCAAGCCATAACTCAACCATTGGAGGTTGGGCAGGGACCTCAATTTGAAGGCTCAAGATACACCAAAGGAGAATGCTCAAAGGTGCCGTATGCTTCCGAGACATCGTTGAAATTGTCGAGGAAAGAGAATGATGGGAACACATCCCCATCATCCCATGGAAAGGAGAGAGCTGATGCAAGCTCTCATCGCTATACTTACACCATAGACAACAAAGGAAGGTATAACCACTGTTGATCTTCGAATGTTCATTTTGATTATGATCATAACGAACGTAAAACATGGCATCAAAAAACATGCACCTTTTGTAGATTACATAAACATACATTTTCTAAGTGTTGGAAAAGAATGACAACACACAAAAGGATGAGGCGTGAAATACCCTCTCAACAGCATGAAAAGAAACATGTTAAGCAGATATGGAGTAAGAAAACCTACTGCAGTCATTGCGATAGAAGTGGCCATCAAAGAGCCACTTGTTGGAGGCTCCATCCAGAGCAGCGCCTTAAATACAAAGCACCAGTGCGTGAACTGGGTGAAGCAGTTGGCGACAAGAAAAACCACCATAAGGAGGTGACCCATTCACATTGATAAGTGAAATATGGTTTCTAGACATGTTTTCATTTCATGGTCATGCTTTTGTAAATCATTTGTTGAATTTTAAAATCTAAAGGTGATCATGTGTTTTCCATCACTTGTTTAGCAACAATGATGTCTGGTCTTATTTGGTGTCACATGTTAAACTATGAAAGTGATGTTATGTTTCCATCACTTGTCAAAACAATAGTGTTTTGTCTTATCTTTGTAAATCATGTGTTGCAATGATGATGTGTTTCCATCACTTGTTGAAGCAACAATGATATGTTGGCCTTGTTTTCGTAGCTGGAGTATTGCGTTCATCTTGTTGTAAACTTGACCACTGAGTATGTGTTATAAACTCGTGGCAAGTGTGAGACGTTTGGGTCATTAGTTGGTCATGACAGTAAAGCATGTAATTTGTAAAAAAATGTACTACAGGTTGTAGAGGTAGCAAGTGTCGACTCATCGCGTAAGGCTTTGAAGAACAAAGGTGAAGGAGATGGAAGCGAGACCTTTTCAGGATGCTTGTGATGTAGACAGGGTATAGAGAAGTTGCAGATTATTGTTCATGCTTTTGGAGGACCAAAAGCTCTTCAGTGGGAAGGATTAATCTAGGTGGCTCCAGAGAGACACACATTACAAAGAGGGCTTATGAATGCTTGAAAATCAAAGTGTTTAGATCGATGTTGACCCAGGACCAGAGCATAGATCTCATTGTCCTGATCACAGCGGTGTGAACAGTTCATCAATCCGAGTCCATATGCGAAAGTTAGAAGCAATCAAATTTGGGATGATTTTTTGATGACTGGGCAGGCTTAAGGAGGCCACAATTTGTACTTTTTCCAGCCACCAGATTCTGGCCAACCTGGGCCAGATTCCGGGTGAAATTGTGGGGTCGTTAAAATCTCTCCTACGGCATAAAATTCGAATTTTTGAACATGGTTTTGTTTATAATAAAAATAAATATTAAAAAAAGGTGGTGGTGGGCCACCACCCCCACTACCTACGCCTTAACTATAGCCACATATTTATGGGGTGGACATGGGCCACCTCCAATGGACCTGACCCACACCCCCAAAACAACAATGTACCATATAATAAGGGACCGATGGAGGTCGAATCCACCCGGCCCACGTGGCCAGCCCCCAAGTGGGCGACCCCAAAACAAAACAATACCATATATACACGTTACAACGGTCAACCAAATACACCAGCTGCAGAGGTAGGTACGGTGGGTGGGCTGCCAAAGGCGGGCCTGACCCAACCAGCAATGTTAAATTTAAAAAAAAAAAAATTGTTATGCAATGTATAAAATGGGAGGAGGTAGATTTGACCACCTAACCCCCCCCTTTAATAAATGGAGCACTAACCAACTCAACCAAACCACTTTCTTGTTAACTCCACCCACAGAAATTTATGTAAACCTAGAATTTATTCAATGCATGGGAATATGGGGGAACCAGGAGTGGGCACGCATTTCGAGGCAATAATTTTTAATTATTTTTTAATGCAGGTGGAACCATGAATTTTGCAAAAGCGCTGAATTTTCACTTTGTCAGATTTTGACAAATTTTATATGGGTTCAGCACCTCTCGTCACCACGAATGTAATGGCACTGTCCATGTCTCCATCATAGTTCTGAATTTTTTGGTCATTTTCAATATGAGGGTGGAACCATGATCGCTGCAAAAACAGGTAGCGTAACCATGATCCTTGTAATTTTCCCGAGTTAAATTTTCTCCATGTCGGAATATAGTCAAGTTTATACTAGTTTTTCACGGTTTTCCGTAGGGATGATAGTGGAGATGTCAGATTCACCATTTGAATTGCATATTTCCATTCCACCCATGGAGCAGAATCCTTGAGGAATCTAGGGGGAATCTAAAAGACTCCTTGAGCCCCAGATTCTCAACTTCTCAGAATTCAAATTTTGAACAGTTGATTTTGCACTATTCGACGCCACAAATCTGATGGTACATTCAGATTTCTCATTATTTCATTCCATTCTTCAGCCGCTTTTCTAAGTGGAATGCAGGTGTCAACTTTCATGTGCAAGCAGTCATGTGATTGATGCCATGAGATCGATGGCACGAACAACTTCAGTAGTTTGACATCCCCTTCTTCAGATGGCCCTTGGTTGTGAGGTATATGATGTGTTCATGTACTTCTTCTTTATGCATTATGCTGCACAGATCCTTGATTGATGTTGATGCATGATCTTGTTTCTTACATGTTTTAATGATTCCTTGCTTGATGTGATGCAGAATCATCTATGTGATGTACTTTCTATCATGATTCGTCATGTTATGTTTTGAGATCCATTTGTTGTATGTTGCTGGGATACTCTTGTTGTTGTCATGCATGTTTTTGCATTGAGATCCCTTTTATGCCATGTTGGCGGGATGCTCATCATGCGTGAGTTTTATGTCACACTGATAGGAGTCTTTTGATTAAGAGTTCTTGTAGCAGAACATCTCTTACAGCCACTCTTGCGTGAGGGCATTTTTCCTTGTATGTATCGACGCCACCTCACCACTATTGACAACACTTAATGCAGTGGCCTACACCATCTTGACACTGGGGCCCGGAGACGTAGTCCCTTTTGGATGAACTTCATTATCAATGGCTTATGTTTTTCATGTGTTGATTATTGACATGTTCCTATTCTTTACAACATGTAGATGTATTCATTAATGTTATTTTAAAAATGCAATTTAACACATCAGGAAAGTAAAAGGTCTTGGAACGGTCCTTCGTCACACCCGGACCTGGATCACCTCCAATTCATTCGAAATTGAAGAAACGAGAAGAACCTGAGCAGTATGAGGTAACTAAAGGTGGGGTGAAGTCTACCAATTTCTCAATCAATGGTTGGTTGAGAATGAACTCACGAGACTCCATTTCATAGAGAGTGGGATTGACCAAAGATGAATTTCGATCAAACACTGGATCAAATAGCGGAGGATCAGGGGAAAGCTTTCGATACCTAGTCAGAAGACGAGGTTGAGAAGTTGTAAGGTTTTCCAACTCTTTGGAATATTCATCCATAAGAGGAAAAAGGTGAATGGGATGATTACCTTCACACAACTTACAAGGAAATTTAACTATTCCCTTTTTCCCATGAGATTTATTGTTACTAGTTGAGGGTTTGTCACCAGCATGATTATCAGAGAATGATGACAAAGGTTGATGTAAACTTGTGGACCACACTTCTAAGACGTTGGGAATACCAGGACAATTTTGAAGAAGGTGGTCACCCTTACATAAAATGCAAGGAAATTTTACTTTCTTGGGCTGGTTGGAAGATTTTCTTCATTAGTTGCATTGGTAGCAATAGTTATTTGGTCCCCCCTTGCTTATTTTGCTTCTTCTTCTTCTTCTTAACTTCCTGGTTACTAGAATCTAGACTTTCACCAGGCGAAGAGGAAGAACGAAGTGAAGAAATAGGTGAAGAAAGCAAGGGGTCAACTTTAGGATCAACATGAGGTTGATGTTGTTCAGGTGGAGGAGAACTTGGTTGAAAAGCAGTTTGGACACTTGGAACTACCAAGGTCAAAAATAACCAAAATGGCAAACCAATGGTCAATCCAGGAAGGGACAATGTCGCCATATAAGTAGCACCAATATTTCCAAAAGAAGGAAAAGGACTAGGATTCCTGTCAGAGGGGTTTCCTTGACTAGTAGACTCAAGAAATTTTTCCATTAGTATCAACCTAAGATCTACTAAGGAGTATTTACACAAGAAGGATGTTATTCCATGGACAATTAATTTTAGAATTTGAAACAAAAACTTTGCCTTTTCATGTTTTAAGAGTCGAGAAAAGGATGAAAAGGTGACTCTAGTCACTTTTGTTGGTTTAACAAGCTTGAAAGGACAAGTGCTTGATGATCTTTTCAAATTTAAGGAATCAAAAAATATTGAAATGACTACTCAGGTAACTCTAGGCAAAAGGAGTACCAAGTAACCGTGAACTGCAACATACACCTCAACGAATAAATTTACCAAGGACTTGACGTATGTGCAGGCAATCTCCCCAGACGCTGTGTTCGGTGTATCACATTTACAGGGTGGCAAAATCAGCTTCCTATGGATAAAGGTTTGCAACCTATGAGCATCTCCCTTTATATACTCGATGGTATGGGGAGCACAAGTCTGCGCTAGCATTTTCTAATGCAAGAGCGAATGACAACTACTAAGTTTTAAAGACGACAGAACACATCTCTAGCCTAGACCACTAAGTATGAGTGTTAATGTTTCAAATGATCCTTATATTAATTGATATATTTTAAAGTTGATCTTCAATTAAGTTTCAATTTCAAGGCCTTAATGATGTTACCTGAATACCTATGATGCAACTATATGAGAAAAGGAAATTTTCCACTTCAATGAAAGCTATAATAACCAAGGGAAGAAATTTCAATTAATAATGCATCAAACAAAATGCATCATGCAAAATGATTTCCACTAACTTTCACTTTTGTCTTCCAAACGCAATGCCAAAAGTAAAGATGATTTTCAGTTTTCACTATCCTAAATGCAACTTTTTCAAAAGCAAAATGGTTTTACTTTACTAAGATGCATTTAGATGAATTATGATTTTCTTTTCGTTTTGAAAGATTTTATGCACCGAATACAGTTTTTATCTTTCAATCAATAAAAAATGTGATCTATTTTCATTGATATTTTTCAAAAAATAAATTTTCAATGAAATTAATCCAATGAATTTTCACAAAAAGTAAATTTCGAAATACAGACTAAAACAAATGTAAAACGATGTTTTCAATGAATTCTACAGAAAACAACACTCAATCAATCAGCAAAAAAACATCTCAATGATATCAACAAGCAGTAAGAAATGACTAATGACTAGAAACCCTAGAATTCATTCAAATTTCACTTTGAAGCCAAGGAGACAAATTTTGCACATTAATCAAGGCAATCAATCAAAACATTGACAAATCCAAGCATACAGGATGGGAAAAGACCTTAGGGGCCAAGATACACTGGATTCTAAGGAAAAAATCTTAAAAATTCTCATATTCAAGGATCATCGCTGCTTTACATACCCAAACCCACGATTATCGCTACTTTGCATAGGAAAACCTGTGATGGCATCATTACTTTGTATAGAAAAATTAGTGATGATTTCAGTGCAACCAAAAAATAAAGAAAAAAAAATTCATCGCGTCTATAAAGGTAAAAACCGTGATGCCATCGTGACTATTAAGGTTAAACCCATGATGGGCAAGGAATATGGAATAAACTAAAAATATTCCAAGAAACAATCCAGACTTAGCAGTCTAAGGTAGTAATTAGTGATGGTATACACCGAGATTGATGTAGACAAGCTGGAAAATCGACAGTTGGTCAAACTGGTCAAAAGATTAGGGTGAAGGATTGGATGGAAAGGATCATAGGCTCCCCAACGGAGTCACCATTTTGTAGACAAGGTTAATCCTTTCTGTGGACAAAGACGATCTATCTAGCCCAATGAGTGGGTCTAGCAATTGAAGTGACAATGAACTAGACATATTCCTATATTACAATTGAAAAGAGGAACAAGAGAGATGGCCTACCTCGTTCTGATGCTATTACGGTTTCCTTTGTTGAGGACCTTCAACTGCTTGTGTCACAGGCTTGTTCCTGCTTCTCTCAATGTTTATGTGCTTGCACAAGTGATCAATACACAACAAGACATACCAAAACAAATAGAAAAATGAATAGTAATCTACATGAACATATGCATTTTGGGAAGATGAACCAACAGTTGTATATTATTAGGAAATGAAGGGGTGCTTACAACCAAAGCCTTGATGTTGAAAGGCTCTCCTTGAGTGGTAATACAAGTCCAAGCCAAGAAATCTCCAAGCACTCCTTCTCCAAGTAAAATGAATAGCCTCTAGGCACAATTTTAGCATAAGGGTGCAAATAGACAAAGACCAACCCAATCTCTAACCTCACCAACCCATTGGGAATGGGAGAGGCTGAATATATAGGCTGGGAAAGGGACTTAGGATTTCTCCAAAGATAGGAGTAGGCCCTTATCTCAAGGAGGTAGCTCATAGGGATAAGACCAAGAGGCCAATTTGGGAGAATTCAACCTCATCTACGTTGAACAACCTCCAGCTCGCCGCTCTGAAAGCTTATCATCCTCTTTGGGAAAATTACCTTTTTGGGATCATCACGAGTATGCAAGGGAACAGAGTGATGCCATCGTTGGTCAAACATAGTGCAACAAGTGACCATCATTGTTTTAAGCCTCATAAGAGCGATGACTCTCATTTTAGGGATTTAAGAGCTATTTCTTCAGGGAAAGCTCGAGAAATTTTCCAAACAAAGTCTTAGGAGGAATCCAAGCAGTATACATGGATGAATATACTATATAATGGTCATGCTTCGAGCACTTTGGGGTATGTCACAGGGAAGTGCAGGAGGTGTGACAAAATACTGTGTAACAGGGCAGTCATGAGAAAGGTAACAAGATAAATGAAGTTAATGGATCTGAGGCGCCATGTGCCTTGACTATGTTGGGAATAGTTGTTATTAATATTGTACATGTTGTGCATGAATAAAGGGAGTTCTCTTAACCTTGACCTTATGCTATCTAGTAATTACGTTATGATCATGATTATGCTGATGTCTATATGTGTATACATGTATGTGTGTATGCATGTCATGTCTGTCAGGAACATCATGGATCATGATTATTTTATGCTAATGTTTATATGTACTTATGTATGTATGTATGTCATCGATTAACTAGATCATTATTATTTTATGCAGATGTTTGTATGTATGTTTGTGTATATATGCAACATATCGTTGTCTGACATGATCGTGATTGTTTATACTAATGTTTATGTATATGTATGTATGTATCCATGTATCTATGTCGCTGTCTGATAAGGTCATCAAGGATTATTCTTATGGAAGAATGATTGCTTATGTAGGTGAATGGCATGAAGAGGTTCCTAGTCTTACAAGGAATCAACTGGGAAGAGTAGCCCTGACAAATATATGAGGTCAGTATCATGTGGTTATGAGTTGATATTATGTGATTATATTATTTATATGCAAGGGACAGGCTATACTGAGGGACATATTGGTGAAATGAAAGCATTGTGGTTTGCGACATGCTATGATAAGCATGGATGGAGGAGGGACAATGGAGGCAAGGTTGCTTGGTAGAGACAATGTGGTTTTGGATGTGTGGTACTATTTTTGTGCATATGTTGTATATGTTGTACATGTTGCATTTGTGATGTTGTGCACATGTAGTGTGGTGTATATAGTGTGTGTGCAGTTTATTTATGCAATGTTATGTACAGGGTGGTACAAATAATGTTGTGGGAATATTTCATATGCAGTGATGGGTATAGATGGTGCTATGTACATGTTGGATATGCGGTGCTATGTACATATGATGCTATGTACATGTTGTATATGCAATGCTCTGTACATATGGTTTTGTGTGCATGTTGTACAAATGGTACTATGTACATATGGTGTTGTGTGCATGATTCTACAAGTGGTGATGTGAGCATGTGGTGTTGTGTACATGTTGTCCATATGGTGTTGTGTGTAGGTGGTGCTGTGTACATGTCATGCATATGGTGTTGTGTACATGTGGTGTCGTGTACATTTCATGCATGTGGTACTATGTACGTATGGAATTGTGTACATGTTGTACAGGGGGTACGATGTACATGTGGCATTGTGTACACATTGTACAAGTGGTGTTGTGTACATGTTATGCAGGCGGTGTTGTGTATAGGTGTTCTTGTGTACATGTTGTACATGTGGTATCATGTGCATGTCGTACATGTTGTGTTGTGTGCATGCGGTACTATGTATGTTCATTGTGTAGTCATGATATCATGACATGTGTACTTGTTGTGTTGTACTTTGTGTAGTACATGTATTGTGTTGTGTTGTACGCCATGTGTAGGTACATGTATTTGTGTGGTGTTGTACATCAGGTATAGGTGTATTGTGTTCTGTTATACACCAGGTGTAGCTACATGTATTGTGTGGCGTTGTACATTGGGTATAGATGGATGTATTGTGTTGTACATAAGGTGTAGGTGTATGTATGTGTTGTGTTGTACCCTAGGTGTAGGTGTATGTGTCGTATGTTAGGTGTAGGTGCGTGTATTGCATGGTGTTGCAGGTCGTGTATGGTTGTATGTGTGTGATGCACACCATGTGTATGTGCACATGGTTGAGGAGAAGGCATAGAGTGTTTGTCAGGCGTGGCAACCAATCTAGTATGCATATCGAATGAAGACAAAGGTAGAAGCTAAGGATTGATTAAAGGATAAGGATTAGTATGTCATTCAGTTTTATCATGCATATGATTTATGATTCTGGTTTATGATGTGTACATGTGATTTATGATGTTGATCTATGATGGTTGTGTTTTGAGCTAACCTAATGTGATATGTCTATACATGATGATTTGGTCAAAGATTATAGTTTGACTTATTGTGACAGGAAGTAAACAAGATTGCAAGTGTACCTTATTGTCGAGCTACCAATGAGGTATGATTTGAAGTTATTTCAATTTATTTTAAATCTAATCGAAATTATGTGCTTGGTACAAGAATGCATGAACATGCCCGGTTGGGTGGTTGAAACCGACTTCAAGAATTAGCAGTGTTAGTGAAAGGAATTGGACATGCAACAGTATGCTGGTAAAGCACTTCAGGAATAAGGTCATTGTGGGACACTAGTAACCAATAGTGTCCATTGACTGCCATGGGCATGCTATGACCAATATGATGGTTTAAAGTCATGGATATGCTTTGTTTTTTGTATCATCCAATGTGAGGAAGCCTTGCCAAGGAATGAACTACCTGGGATGGGGGTGCTAGTGGAACTTGGAAGGTGAGTGACTGCATGAAAAAGGGGTCACCAGATTGTTTGAGGGACTATGTAGCAAAGAAGGGAAGGATGGGGATGTATTTTTTTTTGTCATTAGAATTTCTAGATAGAATCAAATGCACATTGGGAGTGTGCCCTGGAACAATGAGTCGGTAACTATTCAATAAGAGTACAAGTGGCGTTGGATTGTCTTGTTTGTCTTGTTTTAGCAGATGGTCATTGTAAATACTACAACAAGTTATGTTATAAATCTCCATGGGTAGTATGTTTTGCTTTGAACGGTCTGGCTAGTTATAGGTGTCACTGAACATTGAGGACGGCATTCCCCAAGGGGGAGGGTTTTGTAACAACCCTGGTTAAAAATCCATGTAAAAATATATAATACCACGATTATGGGACACGTATTCCAAGCTGAATGGTGGGAAAAACATCCTAGTGGGTGTTGATTCGATTTATTATGGCTAAGGAAATTGGCAAAGGCAATGGCTAAGGCTTTGGAAAGGAAAAGTGGCATTATTGGCATTTTATTTATGAAAATAATGGACAATAGGAGAAAAGGAAGGTGAAAGGTCATAGGTTTCATGTGAGGAGGAAAATGAAGGAAAATAATGGCAACTGAAGAAAATAGAGGCCTCATTAATAAAAAGGCTTTTGAGGATCAGTGGACATACATGGTCAGTGTAAGCTTGGTCAGTTCAGTTTTGGAGCTCTCTCTCTCTCTCTCTCTTCTCTCTCTCATACTCTTGGATACTCAGAGTCTTCTTGGAGCACTCTTGGAGAGTGTGGCATACTTGGAGTTTTGGAGCAAGAAGGAAAATGAAGAATAGGAAAGTGCAAGAGGACAGCGAGATCAACAACTACAATGGGTTTTGCTTATAGGTACCGAGTTGCATGTATGTTTTCCTCACTAGTTTTGGCATGCATGACACATGAATGTGGTTTCTTGGTTATGATTTGTCATTGGCATGGAGGATTGCTTAGATTGACAGTGGATTTTCCTAGCCTTGCCATTTGCTGGATAGCCATGGTGTTGTGGGTTTATTTTTTTTATTTTTTGGTTGGTTCTCATGTTTCCTTTAGCTTGGGTTGAGTTATTAGTTCCTGGACCCTTGGTTGGTGGGTTGAGTTACTAGTCCTGGAAGCCTTGGTTGGAAAAATTCTCTAGAATCTCGATGGTAGCTGTGGGTTGAGTTACTAGTCCAAGAAGCCTTGGTTGGACAAACACTCTGGAAGCCCAAACACAAACATGGGTTGAGTTACTAGCCTTGGAAGCCTTGGTTGGAAAAAACACCCTAGAGCCCTGGAAGGCTTGGATAGAGACCAGTCTGATGATGGTTTTGTGATGTCTAACCGTGAGGTCGAATCACTGTTTGATTGGTTGAGGTGGTTAGCCTCTGGAAGCCCTAGATGATTTTGGATTGATGTGTTCTATGAGATCCCACATTCATGCTTGGAATATGGCACAAGGGTGAATGGTTGAAGAGAGATTTGGCTCAGCTGTTCAACAGTCGGGTGGAACGTGGTAGTCCCATACTGGGTTGAATTTTGCATCACTAATATGAGGTTATTTCTCCTTGTTATCTCATGAGTATTATACTGGTTTATATGTGGATTATATGGCTACTGTATCTTTAGTATTTATATTTTTATTATGTTGTTTATGAATATGTATTATGACAGTGGATATGTATGGCTCCCATCATGTATTTACTTGTATATGAATGAACAATGTATCTATGACCTACTAGATGGTACTACAACTAATGATGTAAGGGAGAAATGATTCTTAGAGATTCTAAGATAAGTATAATACCCCTCTATTTAGATATGTTATTTAAACCTGTAGATTACATATACATGATATGTTTGATGAAATTCCTGTCATGGCTAGTAGGGCTCGGTCAAGTTCTTATTCAAGTAATTGCATTTGTACTGTCATTTGTCTGTTTTTTTACTGTTCCGAAGATGTCATTCAATTCTAGGCAGTGCCCTGGGATCTGGCCTGAAAAAGTGGCTTAAATCTCGGGGACGATGGCATAACACTGTGCAAAATAGTCCCTGGACACTGGCTTGCATGCCTGTGAGAGCGTTTAGAGGTCCATGGGCAGTGGCATGCCCATAGCATGAGAGCATCCAGAGGTAAAGTGGTCCAAAATCTCAGTGGGACCCAGGGGCTGGTTGACAACAAGGTTGGATTGGTTCTTGAGGGTCCTAATGCTGATGTTGAATGTTTGTATGGTGTGTTTCCGTTGGTTCCACTTCCTTAACGTGACTTAGGAGGTTGAATCATGTCATAGTGGCCTCTCATCGCATGTTTACCCTGGTTGGCCGTTTGTTGGATAGATGTGGGAGGAGGGTGTTACACATCATTTATGTTCTCAGATTCTTTAGCTTTTGAGACAAGCGACTTATGTAAATCCTCAGGTTGGTTAGACTTCACAGACTGGGAATTTGTAGAATCAAAGGAGAAACTCTAGTATGATTTTTGCCCATTCCATAACCCTAGAATTCCTCGAATTCAACCATATATACTATGAAAGATACCAAGAGATGCAAAACCAAAAGACCAAAAGGATTATGAGGTTGATTTTTGAGGAAAATGTCTCACATTCATGCTAAGTGTAGAAATTTGACCTAGAAAAGAAGGCTTCACAATGAACATGGGTTCAAAACCTGTATGATATTGTGCTCTTTTATCGAATGTTCGAAACAAAACCGATATCCAGCGAATCAGGTGACAAGGTGTTGGAAGGATCAAGGTGCTTAGTGAAAGGGCTGCATGGAAATGTATCTAGTCGAAACAAAAACTTCCAAAAATGCCTCCGTGTTCCTAGTGACATTATGATTGTTGCTTTAGCTGTTGTTGTCCATGTTATTATTTTTATTACAGATACTACCACTACAGAACGAAGAGTTGTTGTTCATGTTATTGTTTTTATTACAGATACTGTTACTGCAAAATGAAGAGTTGGACACAATCTAATGGTTCTTTTCACGCCAGACCAAGTGTTAGGTGAGAAGCATGGTTTTGTACTATTTTCAACGTCCTTCGAGTAGCATGTAGTGGTTTGCAGGCGACGATCACACAAATAATCGTACACAAGAAGATTTCATAGATATTCATAGATTTTTGTACACAACAACTAACGACAGTCCTCGGGGCCAAAACCCCAACATGTGGCTGTGTGCTGACGTCATATAAAAATTTATAAACAAAAATCAAAGTCCAACCTAAAATTTTTTGTATGACTTAAAAAAATTTCAATATACGAACTAAATAATACAACTCCACCGATCGTAGATGTCACTACGCAAGAAATCGTAGATGTCACTACGCAAGAAATGACATAATAAAGAGGGAGTGAAGAAAGAATAACCCATAAGGTTAAATTAAAATTAAAATAATAATAATTATAATAATAAGGATGAACTCAATTTAAATGTATTAAATTGGCCAAATTGTAATTATGATCCGAAAGTGGATTGAACATTTTATATAAAAAATAGAATTTGGACAATTTATGGGATTAGAATTGAGATATAAAAATATTAGAATTGAGATATAAAAAATATCATTAAAATTAGAATTAATTAAAAATTAAATTACTAGAATACAATATGATCAATTAAAATTTGAAGGTTTAGATTAAATTAGAAAAATAAAGAGAGAATAGCTTAGTAATAATAAATAATATTAATAAAATATAGTTAGTTTGAGTGTTTTATATTAAAACAGAATTAGAGAATTTAAAGGAAAAAAATGAAATATAAAATAATATAAAATTAGAAGGAATTAAAATTAAATTATTTAAGTACAATCATAATCAAATTAAAAGTTTTAGACTAAATTAGAAAAATGAGATGAAATTAACTTAGAATAAGGTTTTGAAAGAATAATATAAGGGGGGAAGGGTTTTAACTAGCATTTGCACCAAATGTTGCAAAGGAAACGGCGTAAGGCATAAATTGAGAAGAATCATGACATATAGATCACTGAATATAAAAATTGGTAAACAATATGACATTCAAAAGCTTGATCAAAAGATTAAAGTCTTTTACCATTTTCTCTTAAGGTGATTGGATTTTCATTTACTTGTCCTTGCTTAACTATTTTTGTGCATTTAGATTACTTTTTTCCAAATTGACAAATTCAAAATTGACCATAAATGAACTAGTTTAAAGCAAAGCTATGAAATAGATATGTCAATAAAATATCAATACAACTAGTCACTGATATAACAAATTTACACTCTTTGATATTAGAGAAGTGGATATTTTGTTGAAAATTAATTATAGTCTTGACTACTTAGTATATCATGATATTGAGTAGGTTGAATGCCTAGGTCCAATCTTTTCAAATAAATGAATCTTAGAGAAGTGGAACTTTTGTTGAGCATTGATTAAATAATTCTTTTAGTTGACATAACAACTTTAATTCACTATTCAGAGGTACCATGGTGAACTCTTATGGTAGAAACCACGAGATTTCCTTTATTTAGCATGATATTATGCGAGACTTGGTTATGTATTTGACCAGGTAGACGCCTATAAATAAATAAATAAAAGATTTTTATGACTCAGAAAGCAGACTCTATTCCCAAAAAGTGGAAAAAGGTCTCCACTAGTAGTCATTTCTAACCATTTTTCAATATTGAATTGTCTCACTTCATCAAAAGCTTGCAGTCTTTTAAATTCTACCTTCACATAATTTGATTATGAATGTGTTAATTTATGCATTATTGTATGTAGGTCTAATGGAGGAGAAGGATTGGTGTGATACATAAATTTCACAATTACTCTTAGGTTATTCGAACAAAATGTTTGATACATGAAAAAAATAAAAATAAAACTCTACATGTGCATTTTTGTACCTTCTCTTCTTCAAGCAAATAATTTTCAATTTATGTTCCACGAAGAGATGTTGGTCAAGGCTGTTATAATCTTAATTAATCAAAGTACTAGGGGGAGCAATTTTAACTTAACTCTGACTAGGTGGAGCAGCGTACTCCAATAGAATGGATACAAAGAATGGACCGGCTTGTTTGATCTTCTTTGATCAAAGCCTCGATCTTCTTTGATCAAAACCTCAACAGGTGGTGAGATTAATGAAATATTCATAAGAAATGGAGTAAAGTTTTATTGACATGTTTGAAAATTTTATTTAATATATTCGTTTCATTATTAAAAAAAACTATTTCATAGATATTTTGATGTTATTTGATATAATAATAACTTAATTTAGATGTTATTTTATATTATAATAAGAACAGCGATTTAAAGATAAAATTACCTACATTTAATAATTGATATTTAGCGAGGATAGCGAGGGTAGTTATCTATTTGTTAATATGGATTGACTCTAAATTAATTAGAACTCATGGTAAATTTTACTTTATAATGACTTTGTTTAAAGAAATGTTACAATTTTCCCTGGTAAAATGACCAATTATTTTTCAAAAAATCAGACTAGACTATTGAAGCGTTCAAATCATTATTTAAATATTTAAATCAAAAGAATATCAATAAAATATATTAATTTACATAAAAATAAATTATTTTTTACTAAACTGAGAAATTAATTTAATAATTTGTAAATAATAATTGATTATGTTATAATAAAATTTAGAATCCTAGATTCAACTAAAATTTAAAATTTTAAATAATTAAATATATAAAAATAAATTAAGATCATGGATTACAAATTAATTTTAGGCTTACCCAAGGAGAAACATAACTAACATTGGTAATTAAAAAATTATTATATATATAATATATATAAAGAGAGGGAAAATCTAACAAATTTCATGAAAAAAAGTTAGAAATTATTAATAAAATAAAGGGAAATTTATTAAAAAAAAGAACTAATAGATATGAAAACCACCCCAAGTATAAATACTTGAAACAAAAGAAAATTATAAATTAAATTAAAATCAAACAAAAAGAAACAAAGAAGCATGAGAAAAGCCAAAAACAGAGGTAAACAAAATCAAAGAAAAAACAAGGACTCAATCAAAGTGCCAAGATAAAGAAAAAAAAAAACTAAAAAGAAATAATCAAAACCACCTTATGATCAGACAGTTTCAAAGTTACAAATATGAATACCACTAGGTAGAGACTCATTCAAACGAATTGACTGGACTCCATAACTCCCACAAGACTCTATGCTACTAAGATTGGTAACTTCCGAATCTTTATCACATGGATATGATGTGTACCAGCATCCATCTTAGTTAGGTAACTTCCGAATCTTTATCACATAGATATGATGTGTATGAGCAACCATCTTAGTTAATAAAAGAACAATTTCATGGTTAGAAATTTGACTACATTTAAGTGAAATAGTTTAAATGTTTTATGTTAAAGTAATTTAAATGCTTTACTATGTTTTGATTTGATTTTATCAGTTTTGTTTTAAATTATTGGAAAGTTATTACATATTCCAGTAGTTAAAATTGTTTGATCTATGTATCTCAGGGTTTATGAAAATGTTAGATGGATTTATATATTCAACCATTTTAATAATTAAAAAAAAAAACATAAAATATTAAGATCTTTTTATTATTCTTTAATTCTTTTATATTAATGAATTTCTAAACAATATTTTATTATTTTTTGTCCTTCTAAATTGACTAGCATGTAGAAATCTACAGCGATTTTAAATTTTCTAAAGAATCTCAAAATCAAAATATATAAGTCCAGGAATACCTCTTGCCATTGATGCTCTTGCTGCACAGTCCACTTGGTTCTTCACTTCAACAGCACTCCAGCTTCAATCCAAGCAAAATAAAAATCACAAAAAATCTGAAGGCACTTCCAAGCTATGCTCTCTCAGCTAGATGGTGTAAACAACTGAAGGGGATTGAGATGCTAGCTTGGGGACCAATCAGGTGAATTTATAGCCAAGCTTCCATCAAGCTTCTAATGGCTATGTGTCAGGTGTTCCACAGATCAAGGCAGAGAACTCCAGATGGAGTAATGGACCACTTTAGAAGCTCCAACCAGAAAATTAATTAACTGCAGTTGATTTCCTTAATTTAAGGAAACTACTGCAGTTGGTTTCCTTAAATTAAGGAAAGACTGCAGTTCAATTCCATAATTGTAGGTTATTGTTGGAAGAACTAACTAAGCTTAACATTCTCACACTTGGTCCATACTTCCAAACTTAATGTCTCAACTTAAAAACCATTGACAATCTGTATTAAGTAATAGATACATGAATCATGGCGATAAGTCCTCTAATGAAGAGTATTATCTTCCATGTATTACTATGTATTTATTCTTATTATAATTTATGTGGCAACAATTTCTTAATGAATAAACCTTATGTTTATTCTTGGTCCTTCTTAAATGAATTTTCTCAAATCAACTTAAGGTGCACATAAATATGAGAAAAAACATCACAATAAATAAGAATTTCATTAAAATAACATTGTCCATACAATGAGAAACTACATAATGGAACCAAGTCTCATATTCATTACATGATCCTTGAATTTAAATGGTGGCATGCCCTTAGTCAAAGGATCAACAATCATCAATTCAGTGCTAACGTGCTCAATGACCACTTTCTTTTCTTTAACACGTTCCCTTATAGCTAAATACTTAATGTCGATGTGTTTATTTCGACTCCCACTTTTGTTGTTTTTAGCCATAAAAAACAACAACTGAATTATCAAAATATATTCTCAATGGCTTAGAGATAGAATCCATAATTCTAAGCCCAGTTATGAAACTCTTAAGCCATACACCATGTAAAGTAGCCTCAAAATAGGAGACGAACTCGTCTTCCATAGTGAAAGTGTGAGATTCTGAATGATCCTTCTCAAAAACTATGTTTCTGGTTTGATCGCTCCCACTGATCAAGTCATTTTCAAGAAACTTAAAATTGAGGCTTAATAAAATTTCATGTTTTACCAA
>APFE030979052.1:38369-52437 GCA_000404065.3 Pinus taeda
AAATAATTAAATATATAAAATATAAATTAAGATCATGGATTACAAATTAATTTATGACTTGACCTAAAGAGAAACATAATTAACATTGGTAATTAAATATATATATAAGAGAGGAAAAATCATAACAAATTTCATGAAAAAAAGTTAGAAATTATTAATAAAATAAAGGGAAATTTATTAAAAAAAAGAACTAATAGATAGAAAACCACCTCAAGTATAAATACTTGAAACAAAAGAAAATTATAAATTAAATTAAAATCCAACAGAAAGAAACAAAGAAGCATGAGAAAAGCCAAAAACAGAGGTAAAAAAAATCAAAGAAAAAATAAGACTCAATCAAATGCCAAGATAAAGAAAAAAAAAACTAAAAAGAAATAATCAAAACCACCTTATGATCACATAGTTTCAAAGTTACAAATATGAATACCACTAGGTAGAGACTCATTCAAAAGAATTGGCTGGACTCCATAACTCTGTAACTCCGACCAGACTCTATGCTACCAAGATTGGTACTTCTGAATCTTTATCACATGGATATGATGTGTACCAGCATCTATCTTAGTTAGGTAACTTCCGAATCTTTATCACATAGATATGATGTGTATGAGCAACCATCTTAGTTAATAAAAGAACAATTTCATGGTTAGAAATTTGACTACGTTTAAGTGAAATAGTTTAAATGTTTTATGTTAAAGTAATTTAAATGCTTTACTATGTTTGATTTGATTTTATCAGTTTTGTCTTAAATTATTGGCAAGTTATTACAATTCCAGTAGTTAAAATTGTTTGATCTATGTATCTCAGGGTTTATGAAAATGTTAGATGGATTTATATATTCAACCATTTAAAAAAAAAAAAAAACATAAAATATTAAGATCCTTTTATTATTCTTTAATTCTTTTATATTAATGAATTTCTAAACAATATTTTATTATTTTTTGTCCTTTTAAATTGACTTGCAGTTTTAATGTAAACCAAAACTTCACACCAATCCCAAAATAGTTTCTGACAACTTTAAACCTGTGCCTCTTATTCTGTCAAAGTGAATTATGTTTTGGAATAGAGAAACTTTGCGGTGGTTTTTTTTACTGGGGGAAATTCTCATACTTGTTATATCATTAAAATCAAAGTATACATATTATATCATTAAAATCAAAGTATACATATTATTGTTCAATTACAAGGTCTTTTATATATCTTTTAAATCAATTAAAACATAAAAACCAACAAAATCCCAACAATTACCTAAACACCAGCAAAATCTCAACTACAGTAACTTCATTTCAGAAAAATATTATTGGCATTCATCCCGAAAACATCAGCATCTTTTTCTGTTATCACTAAAAAGCCAACATATATGTTGCAGTTATGACAACATGTGACCTTATTGATTATGGTCATGAAGAGATCATCATCGGTTCTTCCCCGTTATCACTAAAAAGCCAACATATATGTTGCAGTTATGACAACATGTGACCTTATTGATTATGGTCATGAAGAGATCATCATCGGTTCTTCCCCAGTCAAACAAGATCTTCTTCGACTCTCCCAAACAAGTTCTAGACTCTTGCCAAGTTTGACTTCTACCAACATTTATTACCACAACAGAAGAATGCATTGATATTGGACAATATGCATTATTGTTAGCTTGGAAAAGAACAATAAGTGAAATGAGACTTTAGACTGGAAGGCCTCTAATTTTCCAAATGTTTTTGCTCCAGATTGAGCCAGAAACTTTAAAAGAACAAAACATTCTGATATTTTTGGTTGAAACAGATCAAAATATGGGCCTTCATTTTGGTTCTGAACGTTAGAGTTACTAGTTAAAACAAAAAAAAAAATGTACATTCTTGAAATGGAAATGAAATCACGTTGGCTTATAGCTTGAGTAAGTGCTAGATGAACTGCATTGCAAAGTTGTAGCAAAAACATTCAGAAATATATGTATGAATATTATAGAAACAATTAATCAAATGCCCAGAATCCATGGTCACTGACAAAGTTATAGATAATTTTACATTTAACAAATGCTCTATGAGCTAACTAAGTGCCAAATACACAGAAACACTGAAGTACAACTTAGTCATAAGAGACTTCAAATACAAATAATACTATATATCAGATTGAAGATCAAGCACACGGATTGCATTCCCTGGCTAATAGATATTTATTCTATGTTGGGTTGAGTTGGGGTTGCAGAACAAAAAAAAATGGAAATTCACCACAACTAACCCATTATCCTCTATGATCCCAGACTCCATTGGAGAATAGAAACCCACCTGCAACAAGCCAACAAGATTATAACTTGTTCCATTTTTCAACTCTAGTTCATTATCATTTTTTCCCCTTATGAAGTGACTTTAAAGGATTTGAGATACTGACACTAAAGCCGAATCGAGCTTAACCCAACACAAGAACAGAAGTATTGATCAGAACAACCAAGATCAAGCGCTATGGCAGCTCTCTGGCCTCCTCTCCTTGTCTTCAGTAATCCCCTGCAGCAGAGGTGCCTCTATGTTATTTGATTTGAGTTCACTCGCTTCCCCTAATCTTTCCATGTCTATTAGGATTTCCATATTCTGAAACTTGAGCTACTGAACCTTGCCTTCAGTAATCCTCAGCAGCAGAGGTGCCTCGATGTTATTAGATTCGAGTTCACTCGCTTCCCCTAATCTTTTCATGTCTATTAGGATTTCCATATTCTGAAACTTGAGCTGCTAAATTATGGCCGAATTCCCTTGAATTACAATGAAACCAAAGTTGTTGAATTATGCCTTAGTTCCTTTGAATGGAAATGAAACCAAAGCTGCTGAATTATGCCTCAATTCTCTTGAATTACAATGAAACCAACCTGGTCCATCCAATATGAATCAAGGCCTATATTCCCATTAAACGCAGATGGAAGAAGGCTGGAGATAATCGGCTACAACCACAGTTCACACCAAGGGAGAATAGAAGATGTTGCATAGTTACCACTGACCATATACCACTTTGACATTTTTTTATATTTTCTGAAAAAAGGAATTAATTAAATTTTTTTGGATGCAAAGAGAATGAAAAACACTAGAACTAATTGAATTGTTATTGATGTGAGGTGGGAAAAAAAATTGCAATATTCAAATGCTCTCTCTACTGTACAGACCTAAAAAATCGCAATATGCAAATGGTCTCTCTACTCCACTGTACATACCTAGTAGTCTGCCCACTTTACTCAATAAGCCCACTTTACTCAATAGTTTTTCTGCTCTCTCCGTTGTACAAACCAAAAAAATAGCAATATACAAATTCTCTCTCTCCTGTACAGACCGACCTAGCAGTTTGTCCTCTTTACTCCATATACATATTTTTTTCTGATAAATCAGATTAGTATAAAGGAAAAGAATCAGATTAATACAAAGGACTTTGAGTTTCATATCAGATTTAAAACTGAAGATTTGTATTACCCAATGTCTAAATATCATATCAATATTGATGGAGCTGATTTTCCACATCTATTTCTAATGATCTACCCAACGGTGAAGCCACCCAAACCCGTGCAAATATATGTACCACTTGTATATGGCTTCAAATTACACCAAAGTGCAAGGTAGCTGATATTCTTGGCTATTGAAAGATTGATACAAGTAAAATTCCTTTTGTGTTAAATTATTAGAATTTACTACAGGCATATGGGATTTTGATGGCTGGAATTGAAACCAAGTTTGATGTTAAATGACATCAATCTATTCACTTTAAGAAGTCCCTTTTGAGGTCAACTTAATGGCTGATTAGCTCTTTATTTTTATCATGAGCCAATTCTTATTTAAGTTCTAGCAACTCAATTCTGATCAATGTGTAACTCTGACAAGACTCTGCGCTACCAAGATTGGTAACTTCGGAATCTTTATCACATGGATATGATGTGTACCAGCATCTATCTTAGTTAGGTAACTTTGGAATCTTTATCACATAGATATGATGTGTACGAGCAACCATCTTAGTTAATAAAAGAACAATTTCATGGTTAGAAATTTGCCTACATTTAAGTGAAATAGTTTAAATGTTTTATGTTAAAGTAATTTAAATGCTTTACGATGTTTTGATTTGATTTTATCAGTTTTGTCTTAAATTATTGGAAAGTTATTAGAGATTCCAGTAGTTAAAATTGTTTGATCTATGTATCTCAGGGTTTATGAAAATGTTAGATGGATTTATATATTCAACAATTTTAATAATAAAAAAAAAAACATAAAATATTAGATATTTTTATTATTCTTTAATTCTTTTATATTAATGAATTTCTAAACAATATTTTATTATTTTTTGTCCTTTTAAATTGACTTGTAATTTTAATGTAAACCAAAACTTTACACCAATCCCAAAATAGTTTCTGACAACTTTAAACCTGTGCCTCTTATTCTACTTTAAACTTCTGCCTCTTATTCTGTCAAAGTGAATTATGTTTTGGAATAGAGAAACTTTGATGGCTTCCTGTCAAAGTTGTTCCCTTGATTGGTAAACTCAGGAAGTGTTTCCATTACTCTCAACCTAAGGTCCACTAAGGAGTCAGTCCACGGGGAGGATGTTGTTCCTCGGTCAATTAATTGATTTTAGAAATTAAAGACACAAACAAAAGCAAAGGGGTAACTAGGCAAAAAATTTTACCATGAAACCATGAATTGCAATATACACCTTGGCGAACCAAGGACTTAAAGTACGTGGAGGAAATATCCTTGAATTCTGTGTCCGATGTATCATGGTATACAAGGCAGCCGACTTAGTTACCTATCGATGGATAACAACCTATAGGGGTCTCCCAAAATATACTCGACGGTACGTGGGAGTGAAACCCGTAGTAGGGTTGTCTAATGTCTAATTGTTCGATGAGAGTGTTCCCATATACTTATCATGTGTGGAGCGCCATCTGATATACTCGAAGGTACATGGAGAAAGATCCTATACACTTATATACGTTGAATGAGATTTCACCCTCAGGACGCAATGATGGAAAACAACACCAACTCTTACGTTTAACGACGTTGGAACACGTCTCTAGCCTAGACCTCTATGTGTGTCATTAAGTTTCAAATGCTCCTTAGGTTAATTGAGATGAATTTTAAAGTTGATCTTGAATTATGTTACAGTTTCAAGGCTCAAAAATCAATGTCAACTGAACACACCTATGAAGGAACTAATATGACAAAAAGAATTCTTTTCAATTTCGATGAAATCTATCTAGTGTAGGGAAGAGGTACAAACAATGATGCAACAATCAAATATGCAACCAACAAGAGCTTCCTAACTAAATATTTCAATTTCACTATTCTAATTCAATTTGAAGGATTAAAAGATGCCAAACCATGCAATGTAATCTATGCATGATTCCCCTAAAAACTATGCAAATGTAATCTATGCACAATTTCCTTTCCAGTCGTGAAAATGAGAATTCTAACTATGAAAATGTGATCCATGCAAGAGAATTCTTAAAAAAAAACACAAGAGGATTCCAATGAAATCAAACGTAATCTCAGATTTCATGCTCAAAGGACTCAAACTAAAAATGGGTGAAAATTCTAAAAATTCAAAAAGAGATGTCACTTCAAAGGTGATTAACAATCATACAACAATTCAACCCCACCCCCCCCCCCCCCCCTCACGATTGAGGGGGATATTTTTTTACAAAAATGAAAGAAAAAAATATGCAATTTCACATTAGGGAATTCCAATTTCACACACAAAACCCTAGATGAAAATGAAATATTTTTTTATTTTCACCACACTTAATTTTTGAAATGAAGAAAAATAATATGCAAAATGTTCAATTAGTGAGGCAATTTCACTTTTCCTAATGAGGACTACAACAATTCATCTAAGTGATCGACAATAAAAAAAAAAAAAAATAATAATAAGTTTGCAAGTGACCAAATGATAAGAACAAAGAAAAATCAAAACCAATTCTTATCAAAATTAAACAAAACAAATGCTAACCGAATGGAGTCTTTAAAGAGACCACAAGACACTGAAGACTCAAGGAAGTATGCTGACCAAAGATAGGCTCAAGAACGAAGGAAAATTTTATGAAAAAACATGGTCCAACAATGGTGTATAAGAGGCACTAGTGCATTGAAACGCTGGTTTAGGGTGGGCTTGAGTGAGGTGCAACGCTCTATCAAAGGCACTAGGGGAGCATTAGGCATGGGGAAGAGGATTCCGACACAAAAATTGCAAAAAAGGCTCAATGAAATCACTTCCTAGGTTTGTTCGTGGTTGGATGATACAAAAAAAGTTTGTCAAGGAGGTAATCAAACACAATGGACAAGGAAACCTCCAAGGAAATAATCCGTTCCCCAATGAAGTCACCAATTTCTTATACATGATTTATGATTGTGGACAAAAGTATCTCCCCCAGGTCGATGGCTAACCTAGAACAAAAAAGAGACAAGAAACATAATGCTTTTCCTTAAAGTAAATAGATGACAGAGTGAGGCCTACCTAGAATCCTTCGCACATGTCACTCCTTCTTTAGCTTGGAAGCTCCAATTCTAGATCTGATTTCCAAAATTAAAACCTACACAACTAGATAACACAAGCCAATAAACTACGCGATCTATGTAGTATAATCTAAGTACTTCATTCAATAGATGAACATGGTATTAAAATAAGTGAAGTAACAACATCACATATAGGAAAACAATGAATTCTTTGCATTAATATAAGTGGAAGGAGATTACAACCATAAGTAGTAGTTGATCTTGTAGAAGAGCTCCTCCAAGTTGTTGAATTCTCCTTTCCTTGCCACAATATGCACCTCCAATCACCCCCAATGCATGAGATGATGACCACTCACTACAACAACATAAGGAAGAATCAATCTCCAAAATCCAACCCCAACAACATAGAAGGTTTGGAATATATAGATAAGTAAGGTAATTTGGGAGTTCTTATCCAATTACTAATATAGCGTAAGAGATCCACCTTTGATGGATGGATAGGATCAAAGGATAAGTGGTGAAAACTCCAATGTAGGGATGGATAGGATCCAGATGTTTTGTCCAAGGTAAGTAGTTGAAACAAATTCTGGAAACTCCTAGAAGGGGAAGCTTTTGGAATCCCGATCATTCTCTCGGATTTCTAGAACCAACATAGGTGCAAAGGGGAGAAACCTGTTGGTAACCAACGCACGCCATAGTGTAGCAACCTACTGGTGAACACACCCCAGTAGGCTTACATGGAGCGTTGGTCCTTAAATTGGCTCAGATGATGATGTTTAGGGCTTAAACATTGGGAAATGAAAGGTACATGCTTAGGGATTTGTGTAAGATGGTGACAAGGAGAAATAGGATGTTTATTGATCCCATTAGGAGGCTCACTAATCATATGTGACAAAATGGCCTATAATAGGAATGGAAAATTTTCATGAGATGTATAGTTCTACTCTAATAACTTGTTGCAGGGATAATTTAAATTTGATATGATAGAGTTGCGTTAGTTGAGGCGATAGCGTAGTGGAGTTAATGATCACTATGTGATGATTGCAATATTGTTTGTTTGTTTGTTAAATGGATGAACAAGTTCTAGCATTGTTTCTATTATGCTTGTTCGTCCTTCAAGACTAAAGGCGAGGAGATTTGTTTCCATTTCATGTGTCTGCATTCTTTTGTTGAATTGATACATGCATGAGATTTTTAATCCTTATTCATCTCTTTGCTCAGTTGGTAGGGCTGATTGAGCTAAAGAGAAAAGATTTCTTGTTTGTTAAGAGTTATTCCATGTCTCTGTGTTTTTAGAAAATAATTGCACATGGAAGTGTTTATGTTTTGGCATCATTCTATGTGGAAGTTATACGTCAAATATGCATAAGATTCCTTGAAATCCATTGCCAAATGAGTACTAGAACCAATGCTTGAAAAGCCAAAGGAATCCTCAAGAAAATGTTGAAAATTGCAAACTCTAAAACGTTGTTAAAAATGTTGTAAAATAAGTTAAAATTTAAACTTTTATGACCACTGGGTTGCAGGTGTCACTATGTGGTATCAGAGCATCTAGGTTCAACACTTGGATTGGATGGTCTCTATTATGATCAAGTTGACAACATAGTTCCCACAAGGGATTTCATAATGATTTTTAGAAAATTAATTAAACTGATGTTTAAGAATTAACAACTGGTTTGAATCTAATTTTTTGCATGCATGATTGATATATGCTACATTGTAATTTCACATGCAGAATACCACTGATGATCAATAATATTTTATTGTTGATTGAGGAACTAACCATTTGTGCTCAATACATGTGGTTTGATTTTGATTAATATTGATTTGCTAACATTTCCTGCTTTGTTACAACTAGTCTACTAAAGCGAGTTCATGGTCATGATTATGTTTATTTAATTATGTTTGAATTTTATTTAAATATAATAATTGTGTGTGTAAATGAAAACACATATCATAAGACGAAGATCACCTAGAATAGCAGAGGGTAGTACACCATAAATTGTGACGACCAAGAAATGAACAACAAAATGGTAGAATATAGTTCTGACCACACACAACATGGGAAAGAAGAAAGATCAATGGGCCAAGGGGGAGGGGAAAACTCTCCTGACTTAATGGATACCTTGAGGAGCCTAAAGTTCGAGATCAAAAGCTTCAAGGAAAATAATGAAAGGTTGGTCATGGCCCAAGACAAGCAAGCTGAGGTGAAAGTAGTTCTATTGTAAATCCTCTCAGACTTACAGATACAAAAGCAATATGAGCTAGGGGAAAGATACAAAGACAAGAAAAGCCCTTTGTAATAATAAGAGAAGACAAATGAGGCAAATGGTAGTAGGTGCAAGAAGAGAAAAAGAAGGGAAAGTGAAGAGACTGTGAGGGAAATGTACCATTAAGCACCCCATAAGGAAGAACTAACACTCATGGGCATCATTCTGGTAGATAGTCTAGCTCTGCTACTAGGAGGCATAATTCTCATTGTCATCATCATAATTACCATTATTATCATAATCATCACCATCACAGGAAGAGGGAAAGAGGTTATATGCCCGAAGAATTCAAGAAATCAAAACCACTCACATTTGATGGGGAAATGAAGAAATCTGAAGATGGAGAAGCTTGGTTGCTTGGGATGAAGAAGTTCTTCAGAATTCATTACTATTCTAGGAACATGAAGGAAAATATAACCACCTACAATCTAAAAGGAAGAGAATGCATATTGTAGGAATATTTGAAGAATGTCATGGGCACCACAAAAGAAAGATTTACATGGAGTGAGTTTGAACAATTCTTCAAAGAGAAATATGCATCAGACATATATTATGACAACAAGGCAAAGGAGTTTTATGAGTTGAAGATGGGATAACTATCAGATTAAGAGTATATTACCCAATTTATCGAACTGTTTAGATACGTTCCTTATTGTAAGGATGAGAAGGAAAAACTTCAACAATTTATGAGCAGGGTGCTCGTTTGATGAGCCCCATAAATGGGTAATTATATGGGCTCATTTTGCCTCCTAACTAAGCTTAATCCACCATTATCTTTAGTTTATTGCATGTCTTTGATTATATTTATGCTAATAGAGTGAATTGGGTTAGTCATTATGCCATGAAGTCTAATGTGTGCTTTATGCAGATTTTTGGTCAATTTTGAGACAAAGTCAAAGGTTTAATGAGTATTTGGCAACCAATATTTGAGGAAAACAAGGAAGAGGATTTGTAGGAGGGCGTCCCCCTCATTTATGATCCCCTACTTCGAATCCTCCTTCAGAAAGCTCGAAGCACAAGTAGCCACATCAATGCATCCAAGGGGCAACTGAGCAAGTGAAGAAGAACTGATGTCTATTCTAGTCTTAAGAGCCAAGCCTCCTTGATTTTAGGAGAGTTGTTGGAGGCTCTAGTTATATAAATAGGAGGGCTTAGGTGCTCAGTAGTTTAGTTGGATGTTAGTCAAATTTTCGCACTATTGTTGCAGCTTTTGCTCAGCTCATTTCGAGCTTACTTTTGTGGACAATGTTATGTAATGTGACTATTATTTTGATAATGAAGATGAAACATTATCTAAGCCACCATTGAGTTCTTCTAGAGGGTTGAAGCTCTTGGGTTAGGGCCCAACCCAAGCTGCCCAACACCTCTTGTTTTTTATTTATATGTTTTGTTTTAGCATGAATTAGTTGTTGTAGATAGATTTCTTCCTTGGTTAGAATAGGTTTCTTTTGGTGATTTACATAGCTATTTCCATTTTAGTTGCGGAAGTAGGTTAAATAGTGGTAAGAGAAAGATACAAAAAGGCCATCAACAGAGCCTTGACCTCCTTTCCTCCCTTTGGGACCATGAATTGAAGTCAAGATCTGCTTGTTACCATAAAAACACAGTTTTTCTTCCTCCATGCAATTTCTAGTGTTACAATTTGATTTAGAGGTTAATGCTTTGCTTCAGATCCATTTTTCCATTCTCATTTTTGTTTCTGCAATAAATCTCTTTCCATGCTTTCCTTTCCATATAGTATTGTTCGACATTTTATTTTCCTAAATCAGAATTTAGGTTAACATGAGATATAGTTCTATTTTTTGGTGTAGCTAGTTCTTTTCTTGCTCAGATTCAGCGTTTTGATCTGTAGCTCTCTTACAGTACATCTCTGCTCATAATAAGTCAATAAAGTTGTCATCACCACCTCTTTTTCTACATGTTTCATAGGTCATTCACAGCTCTTCGCAAATCTGCCCTAATTTTTGCACTTTTCTCATAAGCTTTCTTCTCATCCCTTGAACAAATCCAACCATCATTTTCTTTCCTAATCATCCTTGATGAACTTCAGACACCTTAAAAAATCCCTCTAGTCTTCAGTTACCCTTTCCCACCATTTTTTTCACCTTTAAAACCGCTAAAACAACCCTCGGCATCCTCTTGTAGATCCTCCTATAGATCCCCTGCAACCTCTTGTAGAATTTCCTATAAGTAACTTTTGAAGTCCGATTGCAAGGAAAGCCTCCAGAAGGTTTCCAGAGGCCTCCTAGGACCCCTCCACACCTTCCTACACCTCTGAAAACCCCAATATCGCTCTCTGTCATCACCTAATCACTGCCACATCCATAAATAAAAAGTTATATGCACGACAATTTCACATAAAATACATAAAAATCCAAAAAAGATGTTTTTTTCTTATTTCCTTCTAGAAATAGCTTGAATAGGTGTAGCTTACTTCCTTAGTAGGTAACGGCACTCCTTTCCTAGATTTTCACCTCTCTTTTTGCAAAAGTAGGGTTAGTCGATAAATTAGGGTTTGTTAGGTTTACTTCACATTTCAGTCTTCTTTCTCTTTCTGCAAATAGAATAGCCTCTATAGAGTAAGATTTCCTTTCTTTCATCACATATAAAGCTTCTTCTAGAATTCATAGAAGTTGGCTTGAGCTCCTAGTGATCTTACACCAGTTGACCAAGTGATAGCATGCAGTAAGAACTAGTACTTGTGCATACAACATCTTCGCTTCCCAATTTGTTACGAATTACTGGGTTGATAAAAGTAAAGTAGGAAGCCCTAGGAGTTGTAGCATTATTGCTGCAATATTGGTGCTCACCACTTTTTGGCATCATTGTTGGGGAAGCGTCTGAGTATTTTGTGACTACTACTTTTCTTCTGTTTTCTACCGCAACATTCTGCTAAGTAGTTTATCTCATCAAAAGTAGAGTAGTTGTCTCTTTCAATTTCCACATTTCCTTGCTTTCCTTTAAATTCTATAATTTCCATTCCAGCAAAAGTAGATTAGCCATTTCCTTGCTTTCATTTCAATTCTGCAATTTCCATTTCAGCAAAAGTAGATTAGTCATTTCCTTGCTTCCATTTAAATTCTGCAATTTCTATTCCAGCAAAAGTATATTAGTCGTTTCCTTGCTTTCATTTCAATTATGCAATTTTCATTTCAGCAAGTTCATTTCAGTGGTTGCAATTTGTTTGTTCAATCAATTTCAATTTTGCACGTGCAATCAGTGAAAAAGCAAAAACCAACCAAAAGATTTCCTTTCATGCCTCGTAGGAATAGAGATAATTTAGGAAAATGTTTGCCCAACACCCCCACTGCTTCACACAGCGAACCTTCTCTCTTCTTCGGTGGCTACAATCAAGAAAAACCCTTAGGTAATAGCCAGACATATTTGAAGAACCTATAGGGGAAGAAGAAGAAGAAAACATTCCTTCGGAGCCAATGGCTGAAAACAAAAATGTTGGGAGTAAATACCTTTTCTTCCAATTCATCCATTAAAGGTGAAATTGGAAGCATGTTGGAAGACCTCAACAGTGAGATGCAGCAGATTCTTTCCATGAAAATGGATGCCTTACATATCAAAAGGAAACAAGAGGAAGCAGAGAGGGCTTTAGCCATTTTTTGCCCTAGATGCACCAAGAGGCAGCCTAGGAATGAATGCCCATTGAACTCTATAAGGGTTTGTTCAATCTGTGAAGAAAATCATTCTACAGACAAGTGACCATCCTTGCCTGGACTTAAAGTTGTATACTAAGGGGCCGAAGGAGCCATTGAACAAATCTATTACATAGACCAAAGGAGGCCACATGGACCTAGACCATATCAGTAGGGGATGTAAGGGACATCTCAGGCGTACTACAACCCCAACCAAGTCACATCCATACCTTCTTGGGGCCCCCCTGCTCATCCTTCTTGGTCCATACCTCCTTCTCGGTCCTTTACATCTCCATATCATGCCCAACCAGCCACCCATTCATTTCAACCCTATGCTCAGCAACAACCTCAGTGGAATGCATCTCATTAGGGGTGGAGGCCCCAATACATCTCTCTTCCCGCCCTTCCGCCTCCACCACCTACCCAACCAAAACCCCATCCACATCCATCTCAAATATACACTCCCACTCAACTACTTGTACCACCATTTCCAAACCTGCACATTGAAGTAGCTCAACCCAATTACAATGCTGAGGTAAAACACTTCCAAACAACTCCTCTTGAGCTCAATGATATTCACCATAGCTCAGGAAGAGTATTGCAAAAAAGAGATTATATTAATATCATTGAAGGACCACATCCAGAAGAAGAAGGTTCAAAAGAGAAGATCAAAGAACCATGCGCTACACTTGATGAAGAGAAAACATCAAAATCAGAGACTGAGACAGCGCCTTCATAGTTACCAACGAATCCTCCATGTATTCAATAGAAAAATCAACAAAAAGAGGAAGATGTGAAGGTCATAGTAGAAGAAGACATAAAGAATGATCCAGATTAGAAAGAGGACCAAGGACATCACAACTATATTGAAATATGGTTCCAGACAGTCACTAAGTTACAGCATCACTCTCTTTCTCAACTATGCTTGATCCCTTCAAAGTCAAATCATTTGGTCTCTAAAATCCAGGTACATGTCAAAGCATACATTTCAAGCCTCCACATCATTCTGCCTATCATCTTGATGTGAAAATGGCTCAATTGGAAGTATTATTATACTTGAAAGTGATTTTGTTTTCAAGTAGAGTAGGGTAGGAGGTAAAAAATAAAAATAAAAAATGAAAAATAAGATAAAAATAAAAATCTAAGGTCAAAACCTCCTTGGAGGCGCCTCAGATTAGCTCATTGATTGAAAAACTCCATGAGGCAGTCAATGGGATGGAAAGAAGAAAAAGAGAGAAAAAAGATCCCTGGGTGAAAACCTCCCTTGGAGGCGCCCAGGGCAGGCAATGAGGGTGGAAACCTCTCTGAAGCGCCCTAGTTGTTAAAAAAAAAAAAGAGAATTTTTTGTTGCATTGCAGGTTTGTAGGAGAACTACAGGAAGTAGCAGAAGGTGCCAAGGGAGCTCTGAAACCAATAAAAACACCTATCCCACCTTCGCTCACCTCTCTCCATCATTCTTGACCTTCTTTTTAACTCACTATGCTTCTTTTTCGAAAACTGTGTTTTCTACAGGAGTGTTGGAAATAATACTGAGAGGGGGGGTGAATCAGTATTATCAGATCATATAAAACTTTTCAATTTCATACTCAGATTCATATACGCTACTTCAATGAAGTGAACCAGCGTATACACGCGACTGTGTCTAAAGCAAATAGTGTATACCCAGAGATCTTATAATTCA
>APFE030979052.1:52447-72901 GCA_000404065.3 Pinus taeda
GATTGTGGCATTGATAACTTGTCTATCTATTTATCCTAGATTAGAATAGAACTCTATTTTCTTTACTGAAACCGAAAAAGAAACTAAAAGTGAAAATCTTGTCTCAAAAGTTGCAAAAAATAGATGCTAAAAATTGCAAGTGTTTTTTGTTTGTGGGGGTGGGGCTACCCTTGAACCCTTTGTTAGGGGAAATAACTTTCCCCTTGAAAACCCCATAAAAAGGGGATCTTATGCTCCCCCTATGACCCTTCTACTGCACCCTACAAAAAATACAATTTGTGACAGTATTCATGTAAATAATATAACATATGCACAACATTCTCCCACTTTTTATTTTTTTGCACATAGGGGATCACAAGAGAAAATGATGAAAAACCTAGGGAAATAATTCCCTTTGTTTCTCTACACCATGATAGATTCTCAATGCTCACAAATTTTTTAATGAATCTACAACATTCTTCAAAGTGTCCACCTTCACCAATAGCACCTTCCTTTCTTAAATCATATCTCTCACAAAGTGCTATTGAAAATAAATATGATTTGTCTTAGAATGATTCATTGTGTTCTTCTTTAGGCAGATTGAACTTTGATTGTCACAATCTATCCTCATAGGTAGCTATACCAACCCAATACTTGAACAAAACCTTTGTAACCATACTTTTTCCTTGCTTGCATGAGTTTTTTCCATGTATTTAACTTTTGTAGTTGAGAGTGCTACTACAAATTATCTCTCACTAATACAACTTATTGCTCCTAAAAATAGGTTAAGTACATGCCAACTTGTAGATATTTTATAATATAGATCTCTAGCCTAGTCGGCATCAACAAATCCATGTGTATTCATTGCTTTGTCCAATCCTAGTCTTCCTTGGTGGAAAAATCCATAAATTGTAGTGCCATGAAATTACATGAAAACCATATTTCCTATTATTCAATGTTCCTTAGTTAGTTTTGATTTATGCCTGCTCAATATGCACACTACATGTGCAGTGTTTAATCTAATAGATGTCATTTCATACATCAAACTTCCAACTGCACTAGAATATGGAAAACAAGATATCAAATCTTACTATTAACGTGTTTGGGGACATTGCTCTAAAAATAACTTTTCACTTGTAAGAAAAATGATCTTTATTGGTTTTCATTCCTACATATTAAACATTTGCAATATTGTCTTGACATATTTCCTCTAACTTAACTATATTTTCCTATTTTATTGTTCTCTTTTAATTTCCTTTCCCAAAATTGAATTTGCAGAACCAAGATTCTTCATGTAAAATTTAGAGGACGACTGAATTTTCACCTCCCTGATTATTTCCTTATAATTTCTAATTAGTAGAATATTATCCACATATAAGACCAAATAAACAAGATGATCATGAACTAATTTGAAATAAATTCAATTATACTTTTCTCGTTGTTAAGCGAAGTCTAAATATATAAGTATTAAAATTTTGATACCGCACCCTTTTTTTTATTGTTGAACACATAGGGAATTTCTTAGCTAGCATACCATATCTTTCTTTCTCTTCACTACAAAGCCTTCTAGTTGCTTCATGTATACTTCTTTCTCCTAATCTCCATGGAGGTATTTTTTATTCACATCCATCTTTTCTACCTTGAAATAAAATGAAATATTAACATATAAAAGAGATGAAATAGTAGTTAACTTGGTAATGGGAGAAAAGATATCACCAAATTAAATTCCCTCTTGCTGGGAATAACCTTTTACTACTAACCGAGCTTTGTATTTCTTGACTTTACCTTTTGCATCCAACTTCTTCTTAAACACCCATTTGATACCAATGGGCTTTCTTCCAATTGGAAAATCGACTAGATCCCAAGCCTTATTTTTTTCTAAGGCTGCCATTTCATCAAACATGGCCTTTTTTCATAGTTTTACGTCCTTTGAATCCACTACCTCCCTAATAGTTCTAGGATCATTAATAGTAATAAAAAAACAAAACTATGAACATAAAGCAAGTGGAGTATAAATTTTTTGCTACCTTTTTTCTTGAACTAATCTCCTCAATACTAGAGGGTGTGGCTCTTCTTCTAATTTATATTTTCTAAATATTTTGTTTTATCATCCTTTGATTTAAACTCTATGTTCTATAGTTATTTCTCCATTAGTAGGAATTCCTATTTGAAAATATCTTTGATTTCTCTAAACACTACATCTTGACTATACACAACCTTCTTGATTTTTGGGTTCCAAAGCTTATAACCTTTAAACCATGTTTATATCTAGTAAAGATAAAATATTTATCTTTTTGATCTAGTTTATCCATATTCTCCTTTCGATTGCATACATAAGAATCATATCCAAATACCCTCAAATGTTTAATAGAAGGATTAATATCAATACATACCTCATGTGGAGTCTCATCATAAAACATTGATGAGGATGATCTATTTACTAGGGAACATGCAATATCTGTTATCTCTACCCAAAATTCATATCATAACTTCACACCAATAGGCGTAATCCTTTCTTTCTCCATTATAATTTTATTCATCCTTTCTATAAATCCATTAAACTAAGGTGTGAATTGATTAGTCTTCTACCTTGATCTATTTCACTTCTTATAGAATTCTTCCAATTCGTTTTTGTAGAATCTCCACCATTATCTTTTCTTAGCACCTCAATTTTATTATATGTATGATTTTGCACAAAATCCTTAAACTCTATGAATTTTTCACAGCGTTCATATTTATTCCTGAGGAAATAGATCCATGTATTACTTGATAACTCATTAACAAATGAGACATAGTAAATAGATTGTAATATTCTCTCTACCCTTGTAGCACCAGAGGATAATCTTACCCATTTTTTCTTCCCATATAAATGTTGGAAATAATACTGAGAGGGGGGGGTGAATCAGTATTATCAGATCAGATAAAACTTTTCAATTTCATACTCCTCAGATTCATATACGCTACTTCAATTAAGTGAACCAGCGTATACACGCGACTGTGTCTAAAGCAACTAGCGTATACCCAGAGATCTTATAAGTCAGTTAGCTTAATCTTCAGTAAATGCATCAGAACATTATTAAGCATATTAACAGTAAACAGGTGCAGTATAACAGAACAGGACATCACACAAGAGGCACACACATGAACACCATGATATAAGGTGGAAACCCAATGTGTGTGAAAACCACCTGCTGCAATTCATTTCTTTCTTCTTTAATGAGAAACTTCTTTTACAATGTACTGGTGCAGTCCTTTACCAGTATGTAGGCTACAACCTGCAGAGGGCTACAACCCTCTCTCGTTTTCCAACTACTTCTGGAAGGGAGCTACAACCCCCTCAGCTCTTGTACTAGCTGATCCATTTACTAGTACGTAGGTGTTGACCCTACAATCTTCAGGGACCACGTTTCATCAATTTTAAGACTGGATCCAAGAGTACAAAACAAACATTACTGCAATACAATCACCAACTTATACTTGCATCATAATTTATTAAACCAACCCAATACTGAATCACTGAAACCCTGTCATTAAGAACACAAAACCCAAACCAGAGACCAGAACTCTGTAACAACCACCAGAATCAGCAGCAACCTGAGATATCAACCTTTATCATGCATACGCTACTGCACTTTACCGAAACCGCGTGTATACGCACTTTCTCCAAAGGAAACCCGCGTACAGATCTAGAAATGATTACTTATGCCTCCGTTGTCAGATCCGACCCTTGCCAAACTTCCCGAACAGACAACCAGCAATACCAGATCCTCTCACTTCGTCAGACACCCAATACTCACTCTCTTCTCCTTCACACTTGCCCTAATGATCTTCTCCTTATATAGGTTTAGGCCTCTCTCAATACCATGGTCCAAAACCATAACAAACCAATACCATCAACCTCGAAACTAGGGATCAACACGTTCGTCGAGACACCATGGTCCAAAACCATAGGCACAACTTCCAAGGACTAACTGCCACGGACCAAGGTACTTTTCACATGTACGCGCTTTTACTGAATCAAACCTGCGTGTATACGCGGATTCTCCTTGATAAACCTGCGTATATCTCTTTCTTGTCCTGCTGTACTGAGATCTGTCCTCTGAGCACCTGTACCAACCTCTGAGTGAGTTGCCATCAAGGACAACACTTGAAACATAATGCCAACAATGATGTGAAAATGGCTCAATTGGAAGTATTATTATACTTGAAAGTGATTTTGTTTTCAAGTAGAGTAGGGTAGGAGGTAAAAAATAAAAATAAAAAATGAAAAATAAGATAAAAATAAAAATCTAAGGTCAAAACCTCCTTGGAGGCGCCTCAGATTAGCTCATTGATTGAAAAACTCCATGAGGCAGTCAATGGGTTGGAAAGAAGAAAAAGAAAGAAAAAAGATCCCTAGGTGAAAACCTCCCTTGGAGGTGCCCAGGGCAGGCAATGAGGGTGGAAACCTCTCTGAAGCGCCCTAGTTGTTAAAAAAAAAAAAGAGAATTTTTTGTTGCATTGCAGGTTTGTAGGAGAACTACAGGAAGTAGCAGAAGGTGCCAATGGAGCTCTGAAACCAATAACAACACCTATCCCACCTTCGCTCACCTCTCTCCATCATTCTTGACCTTCTTTTTACCTCACTATGCTTCTTTTTCGAAAACTGTGTTTTCTACAGGAGGCCCTGTGTTTTCTACAAGAGGCACTTGCAGAAATTACAGAGAGCCAGAAATGGATTTTAAAAGAAGTTTGGGGAATAGGGAAGCTTCATAAAGGGTTTATAAATCCTCCTGCAGTGTTAAAACCTCTCTTCCATCATTTCCAAGTCTACATCACACCCCAAGCTCATTTTTTTTTACTGTCCAAAAAACTGCAGGATGCTCTGATACAAAAATACATAGAGCAAAAATTTGTTTTTTTCTCTAACTTGAAAACCATGCATCCATTTAAAAACTGTTTCATGGGGAGTTTCATATGGATGATAATAACATGCTCAAGCAATTTTAGCAACTTCCAGTACATGGTTACCAAGAAATTGACCTCCATCATCTTCATCCATTTTTGTATTCTCTTAATATTTGTGCATCCATTTAAAAAAATGTCTCTTGGGGAGATGCATATGGATGATGGTAACATGCCTAAGTAATTTAAGCCGATTCCAGTACACGGTTTCCAAGAAATCGACCTCCATCACCTTCACCCATTTTCAGTTTTTCTCAAAATCCGTGCATCCATTGACCAAAAATTTTCTACGAGAGGTGCATAATGATGATGGAAATATTCTTAAAAAAATTCAGGTCAATCCAGTCTACCATTTGGGAGATATGGACAAAACAAGTCACTGTCCCATTAAAATCAAGCCACAACAGCAAAAGAAGTGCAACCATGGGATTGAAGGAGACATCTGAAGCAGATCCAGCCAAAGGGTACCTACACAAAGCAAACACGCCACACATCAAAGAGCAGAAAGCATAAAACAAAGGAGATACATGCATGCAACAACTGAAATTCGAGCATGCAACAACAAAGGAATGAAAATGCAACATAGCACGAACATTCGACTTGCAGGTAAGTGTCTAACCCTCTCCTCTGTTGCATCTGTGTAATTGAAAATATGCATAAGCGAATGAGATGGTTAGGGATGAATGATAAAGGTGACTAGTTAACTGGCCGCCCTCATCCAGCTGACTATGCTCATCCGAAGATGCCACCACACGTGTGCTTAGTCAACTCACAGAAAATCCAAAGGACAAGTAGTGGAGGTTATACAAACTCCGATGCAATGATGGGAAGTGATTGCGGGAAAGAGTCATGAAGAGCCATGATGACAGAGTAGTGGGGCCCAACTATCTGAAACTGGAAATGTACCTTTTTTCCAGCTCACCCCATCACCGAAAATATCTCAAAGAAGACATAAATTTCCTCCTCGACACTCCTTCACCACCTTTTCTTCCATTTTGTCCTCATCCACTTAGCTACAACAAGCTCCATAACACCTCCATAGCCTCAAAAACATCATTCTCTATTGATTTCAACCAACCTTCTGCTATCAGATTCCTATAGGAGCAGTAACAGGTTCTATAGGAGCACCTACAGCCAGTTCTACAGGAGGGGCAGTAATCAATTTTTAAGGAGAAAACATGGAATTTTTGCTTGATTTATGGCTTGAGGAGGTAGGTTCTATGCATACCCACCTTGATTATTAATATGTGCAAGGAATGATATAGATTTAAGGAGGAATTGAGCTTGTAGGAGAAGAGGAATTCCATAAAAACATTTCTGCATGTTTTCTTAAAAAAACACAGTCTTTTCTCTGTTTCCTATTTTTGAAAAAATTTTGTCTCTTTCTCCACCTGAGGTATTCCAAAGGATTATAAACATAATGATAGGGGGATTCATGAGGAAGAAACCCCTAAATTTGGTCAGGATCCATGAACATCCTGAGGTAGTAGCCATTTTTACCAGAGCCAATTGGATGCCATTTTTCGAAAAACTTCGAGGGTATGATGAAGAAGTGACTCAAGAGTTTGCACTTTCCTTGGTACCTCACTCAAAAACCCATGCCACTGTTATTTTCAGAGGTATCACCATGGAAATCACCCCAGAGTTTATCAGTAGGGTTACCAATCTTCCACTTGAACTACCCTGGAGCAAAGAAGAAAAGCCATTGGGTCAAGCTACCAAGAAAACATTCTTCCAACCAAATAAGCATCCTATAGAGGACAAAAATGGCATCAAGAGAACAAGAATACCTTACCCTTCGGATGAGGTTAGTTACCAAATTATCAAGTACATTTCCTGTGAAGGGAGGTATAGCATAGTTTATGGTTATCATTTCAGACTCCTACATGAGCTGAGATATGGCATGGATATTCCCACGCCTCAAAAACTCAGCATTCCCTATTTCCTCCTACAGTCCCTTATAGGTTCCAGCATTAAATTGAAAGCAGGAGGTCTAGATCAATTGGCTTACCCTAGAATAATTAAACTGGTGGTGGAAGAGGCCCTGCACACTTTCACAATCCCCATAGCTTGCACACTTTCACAATCTTCAGAAATATGACAGGAGAAGAAGATATAAAAGCCCTCACATATGACCTCAATTCTTCTGAAAGTGAGGGGGAAGAGGAAAAAGGAGAAGCAGAGGAGGAAACCAAAACAGAAGATGAGAAGGAAGAACATAAAGCAGAGGAGGAAACCAAAATAGAAGATGAGAAGGAAGAACATAAAGCAGAGGAGGAAACCAAAACAGAAGATGAGAAGGAAGAACCTAAACTAGAGAAGAAAAAGACCAGAGCGGAGAAGAAGGAATCTAGGACAAAAGATAAAAAGGCTAAAACAGAAAAGAAAAGGACTAAACCAGAGAAGGAAAAGAATAAAGCATAGAAGGCAGAAACTAAACAAGATGAGAAGGAAACCAAAACAGAGCTAGAGGAAACAAAGCTAGCAGAGGTAGAGAAGATAAAAGAAGAGGAAAAAGGGAAAAAAGATAGAAGTGTCTCTCGAGACACTAGAAAGGGAAGCAGCAGTTGTTCTTGCTGCCCTCAGCACCCCAGTTAAACCCAAACAAAAGAGGAAAAGGCCACCATCAATGTATTTTAGGGTCTGAAAAAGCATAAGAATAAAAATAGGGAAGCTACAACCATCCTCAAAAGAGCCTATCATAATTGAAGATTCCCCTAATATCAAAAGGGAAGAATCTCCATCCAAAACGTCCATTACTTATGAGAGAGGAAGTCCTAGATCTTCCACTTGGAAGGAAAGAGTAAAACTGCAGGACTCAAAAACAGTCCTACAGGAGGCACAAATTGCTCTATAGGAGACCCTAACAAAGCTACAGGAGACTGAGAAACTTGAGAAAAGGGTGGAAGAGTAGACCAAAGGGAAGGATGAAACAATAGAGATTCTAGAACCTGACCCCCAACCTAGTTTAGGCTCTTATTACAACCTTCTTGAAGGGGAAAAAATTATTCCACAGAAATTTGCAGTCCCACTTTTCTTTGAGCTGGAAAAAGAAAGGGTAAGGAGCCATAGATGGATGCAAATTGACAAGTCCAAATGGGTGGAAGACATTGGCCACATGGATAACAAGCTGAGAGGGATGGGTAAGGAGTTGAGCACTGTAAGACATATAGAAGCAATTAGAAGATCTCACTTGGTGGAAGAAAATGAAATGTTAAGGAAACAATTGCAAGAAAAGGACACACAGTTGGCATGCATGGCCAGTTGGTCTATGGGGGCACTACAATGTAGGCAACCAGCCAAATCATATGGACTATACCTCAAAGACCATTCGCTACAATTTCAAATCAAGACCTTGGCGCAGAGAGGCAGCATGCCTTTTCAGGATTATAAACAATTTACAGACCTATGTGACCAAAGTTCAACAAAAGATAAGGTAAAGTTGGCAGATTTTTATTTGCATAACATGGCCCTCATTGATATGAACCTATGGGACCCCAATGTTAGGTTGGGGGACTTGTAGCTGATGGCCATGGCATCATGGATGAATCATGAGGAGAAAAGGACGGCAGAAATCAAGAAGTTGATGGCAAAAGAGCAAAATGAACCCTTAATGATCCGAGCTGGGCTAGTAGACTCCATGGCTCTCATTAGTGCCCACCAGCACCTTGCAGATAATCCTTAAAGTGCCCCTAAGTATATCAATGAGCAAGCCCAAGCTATTTCACATTTTGAGGACATGGAAATATTGCTTGGAGATTATTGCATTCATGCCTATATGAGAAGGTGGAACACACTGCCACATAGGCTACAGATAAAGGAATATCACTCCCCAAACAGGATAAAAGAAGAATTGAGGAGAGTGCCTCTGTATAAGTGCTCTATGCAGAGTTTGAAAGCCAATTGGATTGGCCTCAAATTTAGTCCTCCACTACTGCTAGGCCTACTGGAAGTTCTAAAAGAATAAGAAGAACAACAAAAGAGGGAAGAGGTGGACAGAAAGGTAGAATTCCATGATAAGGATAAGGATGTCACATCAGAAGCATGGGATGTTAGGGAATCCATCAGGGCCATCAAGGATAAAGAGATAGACTAGTTGCTCAGAGGATGAGCAACACATTCAGTAGGGGGGTGATGATGAGCCCCATAAATGGTTAATTATATGGGCTCATTTGGCCTCCTAACTCAGCTTAATCCACCATTCCCATTAGTTTATTACATGTTTTTTATTATATTTATGCTAATAGAGTGAATTGGGTTAGTCATTATGCCATGAAGTCTAATGTGTGCTTTATGCAGATTTTTGGTCAATTTTGAGACAAAGTCAAAGGTTTAATGAGCATTTGGCAGCCAATATTTGAGGAAAACAAGGGAGAGGATTTGTAGGAGGCTGTCCCCCTCATTTATGAGCCCCTACCTTAAATCCTCCTTCAGAAAGCTTGGAGCACAAGCAGCC
The DNA here is from genome assembly GCA_000404065.3 of Pinus taeda. Classification (NCBI taxonomy): domain Eukaryota; kingdom Viridiplantae; phylum Streptophyta; class Pinopsida; order Pinales; family Pinaceae; genus Pinus; species Pinus taeda. The sequence continues at coordinate 61,827 of APFE030979052.1, forward strand.
ACATCAATGCATCCAAGGGGCAGCCGAGCAAGTGAAGAAGAACTATTGTCTATCTCTAGTCTTGGGAGCAAAGCCTCCTTGATTTTAGGAGAGTTGTTGGAGGCTCTAGTTGTATAAATAAGAGGGCTTAGGTGCTCAGTATTTTAGTTGTATGTTAGTCAAATTTTCACAATTTTGTTGCAACTTTTGCTCATCTCATTTCGAGCTTACTTTTGTGGACAGTTTTATGTAATGTGATTATTTTTTTTCTACGTTAAGACTAACCTAAGTACCCACGGGGGATTTGAACCGGTGACCTATCGCAAGGAGTGCCTTAACAGCGCACCCATTCACCGTCAATCCAAAGCCCCGTGGGCTTATGTAATGTGATTATTATTTTGATAATGAAGATGAAATATTTTCTGAGCCACCATTGAGTTCTTCTAGAGGGTTGAAGCTCTTGGGTTAGGGCCCAACCCAAGCTTCCCAACACCTCTTGTTTTGTATTTATATGTTTTGTTTCAGTTCATGAATTAGTTGTTGTAGATAGATTTCTTCCTTGGTTAGAATAGGTTGCTTTTGGTGATTTACATAGCTATTTCCATTTCAATTGCTGAAGTAGGTTAAATAGTGGTAAGAGAAAGATACGAAAAGGCCATCAACAGTGCCTTGGCCTCCTTTCCTCCCTTTGGGACCATGAACTGAGGTCAAGATCTGCTTGTTGTCATAAAAACACAGTTTTGCTTCCTCCATGCACTTTCTAGTGTTACAATTTGATTTAGAGGTTAATGCTTTGCTTCAGATCCCTTTTTCCATACTTATTTTTGTTTTTGCAATAAATCTTTTCCCATGGTTTCCTTTCCATATAGCACGGTTCAGCATTTTATTTTCGAAGATCAGAATTTAGGTTAACATGAGATATAGTTCTGTTTTTTGGTGCAGCTAATTCTTTTCTTGCTCAAATTCAGTGTTTTGGTTTGCAACTCCCTTATAGTACATATCTGCTCATAATAAGTCAATAAATCTGCGATCACCACCTCTTTTGCTACATGTTTCATAGGTCATTGACAGCTCTTCGCAAATCTGCCCTAATTTCTGCACTTTTCTCTTAAGCTTTCCTCTCGTCTCTTGAACAAATCCAACCATCATTTTCTTTCCTAATCGTCCTTGATGAACTTCAGACACCTTAACACATCCCTTTAGTCTTCAGTTACCCCTTCCCACCATTATTTTCACCTTTAAAACCTCTAAAACAGCCCTCGGCATCCTCCTGTAGGTCCTCCTGTAGATCCCCTGCAGCCTCCTGTAGAATTTCCTGTAAGTGACTTTTTGAAGTCTAATTGCAGGGAAAGCCTTTAGAAGGTTTCCAGAGGCCTCCTAGGACCCCTCCACACCTTCCTACACCTCTGCAAATCCTAAGGTCGCCTCCATCGTCACCTAATCGTTGCCATATCCACAAATAAAAAGTTACATGCACGACAATTTCACATAAAATACATAAAAATCCAAAAAAGATGTTTTTTTCTTATTTCCTTCTAGAAATAGCTTGAATAGGTGTAGTTTACTTCCTTAATAGGTAATGGCACTCCTTTCCTAGATTTTCACCTCTCTTTTTGCAAAAGTAGGGTTAGTTGGTAAATTAGGGTTTGCTAGGTTTACTTCACATTTCAGTCTTCTTTCTCTTTCTGCAAGTAGAATAGCCTCTGTAGATTAAGATTTCCTTTCTTTCATCACATATAAAGCTTTTTCTAGAATTCATAGAAGTTGGCTTGAGCTCCTAGTGATCTTGCGCCAGCTGACCAAGCGACAGCCTATAGTAAGAACTAGTACTTGTACATACAACACCGTCGCTTTCAAGTTTGTTACGAACTACCAGGTTGATAAAAGTAAAGTAGGAAGCCCCAGGAGTTGCATTATTATTGCTGCAATATTGGTGCTCACCACCGTGTCATTCAAATATTGATTTAAAATGCATGAATCTCAAAATTTGAACGATGCTATGAAGAAAATGAAGCATTGTTATGATCAATATAAAAGGAGGCGCGATTTGAAATCAAAACGAAACGAGAAAGATAAGAAGAAGTGACCCAAAAAGGTCATTGATAAAAAGGAAAATGTGACCTCAATTCATGAAGGTCAATTTCAACAGAAAATTAATCAAGTGGATAAGGGTTGCACACTGCTACCTATAGGAGATCATAGTAGGTTAGAAGCAAAAGAGACATTGAAGTGTTGATCATTTGGTGAAAACCAATAGAAAAGATAATGCTTGCATAAAACACACACAAGAGCTTAGATTTATAGCATGTAGGAAGCTTAGACAGTGCATGACATAACGAAAAGCACACTCATAATTTATGCAATGGTGGATAATCATCAGGCATACCACTAGGCATCTATCATTGAAATGGAAGGTAAGTTATGTGATCAAGTTGTTTATATTTTAATATATATAGGCTCTAACTGTAGCTATGTCAGTCCAAATCTAGTGGAAAAGTGCCAGTTGTTCAAGGAAATGCACGTAGAACCATGTTCGTCTCAACTAGAAACCAAGACAAAAAATGAATTAATTACTAGGTGAAGTCATGTACATTTGAACTCAACAACATGCCAACATCCACACATTTAAACTTGCTTCCATTAGGTTCATACAACATTATGTGGGCATGGGTTTGTTGTACAAGCACCACACTAAAGTGGACTTCTTTGAAAAGGAAATTGAGTTCTTAGATAAACAAGGAGAAAGAAGAATTTTATTGGTCAAGATAAGGCCTATTTCAGTGAAGTTGATCACAACTATGCAAGCCAAGTGCAATAGTAGAAAGGGATGTCTGTTGTATGCAGTGCAAATTTCCAGTGACGATAAATTTAGAAATAGTATTGAAAATGAGGAAAGTGAGCCGTTGAAAAGATATCTGGTTTTGCAGCAGTATGAAAATGTATTTCTAGGAGAGGTTCCAGGATTACCTCCTCACATAGAGGTAGATTTCTCTATTGAATTGATGCTTGGAGCAACACTGGAATCCAAGGCATCATACAGGATGAGCACTACTGAGTTAGTTGAGTTAAATTTGCAGTTAAAAGAGATGTTAGACAAGGGATATATAAGGTTGAGTTTGTCCCCATGGGGATCACCCATGTTATTTATGAAGAAAAAGGATGAAACCCTCATATTATGTATTGACTATAGGAAATTAAACAATGTGACCATAAAGAACATGTATTCATTACCACAAAATGATGATATTTTCTACTAGTTGCGGGGAGCAACAATCTTCTCCAAGATCGACTTGAGTTCATGGTATCATCAAGTGAGGATCAAGGAGAAAGACAATCATAAGACCAAATTATAAATGAGATACATGCATTATGAGTTCATGGTGGTACCATTTGGGCTTACTAATATCCGAGCTTCATTCATGTGCTTAATGAACAATGTATTGTTTCCTTCCTTGGAGAAGTTTTTCATTGTTTTGTTGATGACATATTGGTGCATTCGAGGTTTGAAGAAGAAAATGAGAAGGACTTGGTTGCAGTGCTACAATTTCTGAGAAAGCACAAGCTTTATGCAAATCTTAGCAAGTGTAAGTTATTCTAGTCACATATACATTATTTGGGGAATATTTCCTTCAAGGAAGGAATATCAGTTGATCCAAAAAAGGTCAGGGCCATCATGGAGTGGCCAACACTGAGAAATGTAAATGAGGTCAGATCCTTCATGGGGTTGGTAGGTTACTATGGGAGGTTCATCATAAACTTATCCAAGATAAGCCACCCTATTTCATCCCTGTAGAGGAAAGGAAATAAATTTGAGTGGAGAGTTGAATGTGCAATAAGCTTTAAGTAGTTGAAGCAGTTTCTCACTAATGCACCAATGTTGAGGAACATAGATCCAAACAGAGACTTTGTGGTGTGTACATATGCCTATAAGGAGGCGCTCAGTGGAGTCCTAATGTAGGAAGGACATGTGGTTTGTTATGAGTCCTAGAAATTGAATGAGCATGGGGTAAACTATGCGACTCATGATTTTGAGTTAGTTTCCATCATTCATGCCTTAAAGATGTGGAGGCATTACCTCCTTGACAAAAGATTCATACTCATGATGATCATGGAGGAATATACTACTTGTTTGATCAACCTAAGTTGAATTCCAGACAAGATAGGTCATTGGCTACACTTAGTGAGTTTTATTTTGAGATAAAATACATCAATGACAAAGAAAATAGGGTTGTAGATGCACTCAGTAGAAGGATTCAGTTGAATCACTTGGAAACACTAATTTCTTATGGATTAGACCTTATGGAGTAGGTCAAAAGTGTAGGGAAACATGATGAGAGATATAAACAAATAAATTAAAAGCTACAACAAGGTGGTGAGGGTGGAAAAGATGCAGAGTATCATCTCATGTATGATGACTTGATTAGATTCAAGAATATAATCTATGTGTTGATAAATGAGGAGTTGAAAATCCTCATCATGAGAGAGTTTCATACAAAGCCATATTCCAACCACCCAGGATACAAAAATACTCTCATGGCCATGAAGAAGTTTTACTTTTGGCCTAATTTCAAAAAGTAAGTGGATATTTTTTTGTGAAATGCATAGAGTGCCAACAGGTGAAGGCCGAATGCAAGCATCCATCTAATTTATTGTAGCCTATTCCTATTCTGGAATGGAAGTGAGAGGTGATCTCCATAGATTTCATTACAAGTTTTCCTATAACTTCTAGGCAACATGATAGAATTATGGTGGGGATTTATAATCTAACAAGGTGGCTCATTTTGTAGCTGTCAAGTCCACCAACTTTGCTAGTGAGGTGACACAAATATTCATAAAGGAGATTGTGAGGTTGCATGGAGTACCCAAGAAGATTATTTTAGATAGAGATGCCAAGTTGATTTCCAAGTTTTGGAAATAACTATTTGTAGGCTTAGGGATCAAGTTGGCCTTAAATATCTTATCATCCATAGATGGATGTTTAAACAGAGAGGGTGAACCAATTCCTGAAGGACATGTTGAGGATGTATGTAATGCACCAACAAAAGAAGTGGTAAGAGAATCTTCCACTTGTGGAGTTTGCGTATAATAATGAGTACCAAGAGTTTTTAAAGATGGGCCCATTTTAGGCATTGTATGGAAGGAGTTGTGATACTTTTATCAATTGGAGTGATCTAGTGAATAAGGTCATTATTGGACTTAGTGTGATGAAAGAAATGGAGTAACAAATGCAAGTCATTAGGCAGAATTTAAAGGTGGCACATGATATGAAAAATAACTATGCGGATAAACATAGGGTGCATAAGGAGTTCCAGGTTGGGGAACATTTTTACTTGAGATTTAGACCCAAGAAAATATCCATGAAGATTGGGTCATGTGCCAAGTTGGCACCACGATTTTGTGGGCCTTTTGAGATACTTGAGAGGATAGGACCCACTCTATAGGCTGGCCTTACCTCCATCGTTTAAAATCCATTATATTTTCAATGTTTCTTTGCTTGAAAGATATACACAAGATTCTAATCATGCCATTGGTTGACCTGTGGTACAGGTGGAACTAGAGGGAGTGTAGTAGCCATAACCACTATGCATTCTAGACCGGAGTAGTCTCACGCTTTGGAATCAAGCCATATATAAAGTAAAAGTGAAGTGGAGGCACTTTGGGCCTAAGGAAGCCACTTAGGAAATGGTTGATGCCATGAAGACAAATTATCCATTTTTATTTGACAGTTGAGGCAAATGTATATATATGTGTGTGTGTCTAAATATTGTAAAGAGCTCTAAATAGAAAGCTCCATGGACAATATGTTATTTGTTTTTCCTTATAGCATGTTCTCTCGATTAAATATGGATAGAGAACACTGAGGATGGTGTTCCCCTAAAGGGGAGGGGTTTGTAACATCTCAACTTTTAATTGGTTTGTGCTTGCCATGTAAATATTTTTATTTCTATATTTGAATCTGAAAGTTTAAAATGGGCTAAGGGACAGAAATTCTAAGGGACTAAGGGAGGTCAATTTCTTGGGAGATCCAATTTCCTTGTTGAAAGAAGAAATTAGACTGTTGAGACAACCATTGAAGGCTTGTCATTGAGCTTTACTGAAAATGGTATGGAGTTTTTAATGAGGCTGGTGTTATAAATTTAAAATTGCAAGCAAGGTATACAACCTGTACTTCTTGGAATTGCACAAGACAAAATGAAGGGGAGAAAGAAAGTATTCATGGAAAAAAAAGAATGCATGTTGTGGAAAAAAAGAGGAGAGCGCATGAGAGTGGAGGAGCATGGAGAGGAGTAGACAATAAATACTTGTAGGAATTTACAGGGCAAGTTCCTCAGACAGAACACCAAAAGGACACCGCTCACAAACAGATCACAGATCAATACACCAGTGTTTTGACGTGGTTAAAACCCTCAGAGAGGGAAACAGTCCACGGCCTGCGCCAACGTGGCTACTACAGGCATTTATTAATAAAAGAATGAAAATTTACATAAGCTTCTCTCATGCACGGTTAACCTACAAATGACCCTCCATGCGCTTTAAATAGAATTCATGGACCAATCGGGTGTCAAGCCACGGATCAAGTGTCGGGAATACCGAGGAGAGAATGAACCGTCGGATCACTACATATCGTGACCGTCGGATTGTAAGTTACAAAATGTACAACGGTAAAGAAACACACTTTACCTAACTCTATACCTAACTCTATACTAGACCAAGTTGAACTTAACTATTTCCTATGTGTCGGAATATCCTAACATCCCCCCTTAAGAACAACTTGGGATAGGATTGAAGGATTTACAAATATGACACAATAGGAGAAGGAAGGAGGCACTAGAGCCTATCCCCCCTTAGTGACAACTTCCTGAATTCCAAGCATATATCGAAGTTTAGTGAACTTCGCCTCTGTGAGAGCCTTTGTGAAGATGTCTGCAACCTGATCATCTGTTGAACAATATTGCACTTCAAGAACATGGTCATGAATGAGCTTTCTGATGAAGTGCATGTGAAGTTCAATGTGTTTGCTGCGCTGATTCTGAACTGGATCTTTGCAAAGCTGAATGGCACTTTGATTATCACACCAAAGTGTAGTTGGATGCTGCTGCTCAAAGCCAAATTCTGATAGGATCTGACGAAGCCACAAGGCTTCCTTACTAGCTTCCATGGCACCACGATACTCTGCTTCTGCTGACGAAAGAGAAATGGCAGCCTGTTTCTTACAAGCCCATGTAATAGGTCCTGAACCAAGAGTGAAGACATAACCGGCAGTAGACTTCCGATCATCAGGGTCACCAGCCCAATCAGAATCAGTGAAACCAACTAATAGAGGAGCTGCTTTGGCACTGTAATGAATCCCAAACTGTACTGTACCTCGAACATAACGAAGTATTCTTTTAGCTGCTTTCCAATGACTTTCACGGGGGTTTTGCATAAAACGAGCAACAAGGCCAACAGCAAAGGAAAGGTCAGGACGAGTATGGGTTAAATACAAGAGTTTTCCTACAAGTTGACGGTATAAGGTAGCATCAACTTCAGGAGAAGTACAAGAGACTGAAAGTTTGACTCCAGACTGAAAGGGAGAAGGGACTGGCTTACATTCTTCATGTGAAAATGACGAAGAATATCACAAGCATACTTGGACTGGGAAAGGGCAATACCCTCCTTGGATTGCAAGACTTGAAGACCGAGAAAATAGTGTAAGTGTCCTAAGTCTGTCATTTCAAATTTCTTTTTAAGGCTGGACTTCACATGGTTTATAAGGTTGGGATCACTACCAGTAAGAATAAGATCATCAACATAAAGAACAAGGATGATAAGAGAGTTGCCCACTTTCTTGGTGTAGACAGTATTGTCAGAATAACACCTAGAAAAGCCAGATTCTAAAAGAAAGCTATCCATTTTGGCATACCAAGCCCGAGGAGCTTGCTTGAGACCATAAAGAGATTTCTTAAGTCGACATACAAGGCTGGAGTCTGTTTGGATGAAGCCAATGGGTTGTTCCATATAGATTTCTTCATGCAAGTCCCCATGCAAGAAGGCAGATTTAACATCCATCTGATGGACTTCCCATTTTAAAGAGGCAGCAAGGGAAAGAACCAGGCGGATAGAGTTCATTTTGGCAATAGGGGAGAAGGTTTCAGTGTAGTCAATGCTTTCAACCTGTGAAAATCCCTTAGCAACAAGACGAGCTTTATGTTTATCAACTTTCCCATCTGGTCCATACTTTGTTCTGTAAACCCATTTACATCTAACAAGTTTGCGTCCCTTTGGTAGAGGAACAAGATCCCATGTATCATTTGCCAACAATGAATGATATTCCTCATTCATAGCTACTTCCCAATGTGGATGGCCTGAAGCTTCTGCAAAAGTGTCAGGATCATGATTTACTGGAGCTTGAGCCAGTAAAGAAGAGGCTCTTTCAAACTGAGAACGTGTACGTCGCTGATCTGTAGGATCACCGCAAGATCACCTGCTGCATCCTGAGTAGCACGGACCCATCTTGGAAGTTGAGGATCCTGAGAAGGTGGGGGAGGATTGTCATCCTCACTTTCATCATCTGAAGAACAAATGTTTTGGATTATCATCCTCACTTTCATCATCTGAAGAAGAAATGTTTTCAAAAGTAGAAGAGATAGGAAGAGGTGGCACATCCGCCGGACTAGGCTCGCATGCCGATTTATTTTCATCAAATTTTACATCTCTTCTAATGATAACTTTTTTGGACTTAAATGGAATAAGTCTATAACCTTTTACATCTTCAGGATATCCAACAAAAGTACATTTCTCACTCTTAGGTTCTAAAGCTTTATGCTTTTCATCTGGAATATGGGCCCATGCTTCACTTCCAAAAACACGAAAGTGACTTACATCTGGTTTAATGGAACTCCAAGCTTTTTCTGGAGTGATATTCTTTAGAACCTTAGTAGGAGTGCGATTTATTATATAATTTGCACAATTAATTGCTTCGGCCCAAAAACTAAGACTGAGTCCTTTAGATTGCAGCATACAATTAGCCATTCCTTTAAGGTGCGATTTTTCCTTTCAGCTACACCATTTTGTTGTGGAGTGTATGGAACAGTGTGTTGCATTTGAATGCCATTTTCGGTGCAAAAGTTGATGAATGTGTTTTTAACATATTCTCACCATTATCAGTTCTTAGCTTAAGAATTTGATGTCCAGATTGTTTTTCAACAAAGGCTTTGAAGGCCAAAAATGTGTTAAATACTTCGCTCTTGAGTTTTAAGAAGTATACCCAAGTGCGTCTGGAGAAATCATCAATGAAAGTTAAGAAATACTTGCAGCCAGAGAATGAAGCAACAGGAGTGGACCACACAAATCACTGTGAACAAGCTGTAAAGGGGCCGAGGCGTGCCAAGAGGCACGTTTTTCAAAACTGTCCCGATGATGTTTTCCGAGTACACATCCGGAACAAACACCATCTCTGCAAGATACCATAGGAAGACCTGTCACCATATTTTCTTTACATAGATGCTGAAGGAGCGATAGTTTAAGTGACCAAATCGCTCATGCCAAAGTTTGCTCACTTCATCATTATGAGCAACAAATACTGAGGGAAGATTTGATGACCCAAAGTTGTGAAACTTATACAACCTTGTGAATCATCAGCAATACCAGTAGCTAGAATCTGTTTAGGATCTCTTAGATCCTTGATTACAACATCATGAGGTGAAAATTCAACAATTTTACCTTCACCTGGATGAGTTATCTGATATACAGATAGAAGGTTGCTGGATAAGGTTGGAACACATCATACATCATTAAACTGACCATTGTCTAGATGAACAGTTCCAGTCCCTAAAACATTAAGAGATCTATCATCACCAACATATATATTTTTGGTGTTACAATCATGTAAAGAAGAAAACATGGCTTTATTTGTGGCCATGTGATAAGAGGCTCCAGAATCAATGAGCCACTCATGAGAATGAGAAGAAGAAGATACATTTAAAGCATAACCAGACTGAGATGATTGACAACGACATGCAGAAAGTGCCATTCCTGAAGATGAAGTTGAAGTTGAAGTAGAAGAATGCTCCACATGGATGTTATGTTCCTTCATTGCGGCTTCCAAGGCTTCCATCTTCTTAAAGCATTTAGATTCTAAGTGGCCATCTCGATTACAAAAGTTACAATGTCTATCAGTCTTCTTCCATTTGTTTTTATTGATCTTATCATTTTGCTGAAATGATCTTTCATTTTGAGGCTGAGTTTGCTTAGGACCCTTGTTTGGTTTAGGACCATTCTTTTTAGGATATGACTTCTTAGGATTCCTTAAATTTGGTTGCTGCTGGGCGGCTAACGCTTTCTTGGAAGAGTTTCCAAGATTAAGAAGACCAAGGTGTAAGAGTTTTTCTTGTTCTCTTATTAAAGAATCACAAAAAGAGTCAAAGGAAGGGGCCTTGTAGTCTTTTCCTTGACAAATGAAAGCTTCCCTTGTAGAATGGAAGGTGGAAACAAATACAGAGTAGGCTGGTCCCAACTTAGTAAGGATGGAATAAATAAGGTTACTATCTTCTTTCTTAACCTTAACACCTTCCAAGAGATATCTAAGGGTCTTGAATTTGGACACGAAATCTTCAATGCAAGAAAAATTATTAGGATCCAATGTAAGCAACTAATTTTCAAGTTGATGGGCTCTAATTTCATTTTTAATCCCAAAAACTTTAGTGAGTTGTTCCAATGCTTCATGAGGAGTTTCAAGTTCTGCAATATGGAATCTAAGATCAGGAGAAATAGACATCCCTATCAAAACACGTGCTTGATCTTGTCTATTTTCCCATTTTGCAACCTTGTCTTCATCTTTTGGTTTCTTCTCTTGGCCCGTGGCTATTCTGTAGAGACCTTTACTTCTAAGTAAATCTTCCATGTAGGATACCCATTGGAAGTAGTTAGTGCTGTCAAGAATGACTTAGCATGGACTTTCCATTTAAAAAAAATTGAAGCTGAAGATGCTGAAAGTAAGTGTTCCAATGGATAGATCTCGAAAAATTAGGCTGTTTTAAAAAAAACGGCTCTGAAAAAGGCTTCCGGATGAAGAAGTTATGGCGTTTTGAAACATTTTGTTGAAGTTGCCGGCAAAG
>APFE030979052.1:73614-99457 GCA_000404065.3 Pinus taeda
AGCTTCTCTCATGCACGGTTAACCTACAAATGACCCTCCATGCGCTTTAAATAGAATTCATGGACCAATCGGGTGTCAAGCCACGGATCAAGTGTCGGTAATACCGAGGAGAGAATGAACCGTCGGATCACTACATATCGTGACCGTCGGATTGTAAGTTACAAAATGTACAACGGTAAAGAAACACACTTTACCTAACTCTATACCTAACTCTATACTAGACCAAATTGAACTTAACTATTTCCTATGTGTCGGAATATCCTAACAATACTAAGTATGAGGAAGACTGCACACATTAGCAAGAAGAGAGAGCTTTGTTGAATGAAAAACACATGTGCATAGGAGTTTGGGAGAATAACATTTCCCTTGGTAAATAGAGAATGCACGCATAATAGACATGGGAGAGAATTATGAATAGAAAAACGAACTCATAAGGTAGTGCGTAGACAAGGAACAACAAGAAATCATATCAGCTCATGAGTTTTGGGCTTGTGTGCACATGAGAACACCAGGAAGGATTGCTAGGGAGGAATTGCCATGCTTAAAATTGCGCACAAGAGCTTTATGAGCTAAAATAGTGCAAATAAGTAATTGTTACACTAGAAGGGAGGAAAAGGAGAAAATTTGGGCTTAATGGGAAAATAATGACAACTACAACACGATGGAGGAAATTGGCTTTTTTCACCACTCTCAGAGGGAATTCATACCTTCCTTTGAGAAATAGGAATACGAGATTAATTTCCTCTAGGTGAGGGTAAATTTCAAGACACCTTAGAGTGTTGGAGAGTGGAGATGGCATTCTCTAGAGTCCCTTGTCAACCTGAGGTAGAGGTTTAGCCCTTGCATTCCTAGTAAGGGAAATTCTGGAGTCCCCTTTGCTTGTTTATCTAGTTTTGGTAGTGAGTTCTTGATTCCTTTCATGGGGTGGAACCATTGTGTTATATCTGGCCAGGGTGGAGGTGAAGCCTCTCAATCCACTAGAGCGTGTGTGTGGCTATTGGATAGCTGGACAGTGGAGACAACAAGCCTCTCGATTCCCTGTGCATTGTTCAACCACTAAGAAGATGGTGGGTGGAGGTGGGAGGACCTCTAGAGTACCTATTTCAACTTATAGTTGGTGTTTATTCCCTTGAGAAAGACCACCTCAGTCCTTGGAATATGGCTCGGGGGTGACAACTACAAGTAGCTTGGCTGTATATTTTCTATGGTTGGGTGGAGAGTTGTAGTCCCAATCTTAGTTTCCCATCTTCATCACAAATCACAAATTCAAGATAAGTTATTTTATGTACACCTTTGTATGAATTCCAAGCTAACTTATGAATGATAGAATTTTTGAATGGTTGCATGATAAGTCTTGGATTACTTGTGCTCATATGCTAAACTATTGGTTACAATCCATATGAGGATGGAAATGACGTGAATAATAAGAATGAAGGATTTTCATGAGATGTATAGTTCTTCATTAATAACTTGTTGTAATGATTTATTTAACTATGATATGCTAGAGTTGCATTAGTTGAGGTGAAAGTACAATGGAGTCAATGATCATTGTGTGATGAATGCAATCTTGTTTGTTTGTATGCTGAATGGATGAACAAGTTATAACATGGTTTCTAGTATGATTGTCAGTTCTTCAAGGCTGAAGGGAAGGAGGCATTTTGCCATCCCTTACATCTGCATTATTTGATTGAATTGATACATGCATGAGATGTTGAATCCTTTTTCATCTATTTTCTCAATTGGTAGAGTTGATTGAGCTAAATAGATAAGGTTTCCTGTTTGTTAAGAGTTGTTCCAACTCTCAATGTTTTTATAAAATAATTACGCATGGAAGTAGTTTTGTTTTGGTATCATTGTTTTGGGAAATTGTATGCTAAGTATGCACAATATTTCTTGAAATCCATTTCCAAACAAGTGTTGGAACCAATGCTTGGAAATCCTAACGAATTCTAGAGAAATTGTGGAAAAATGAAAACTCTGAAATGCTATTAAAAATGTTGTAAAACAAGTTAAAATTTAAAATTTTATGACCCCTAGGTTAGGGGTGTCATAAGGGTTGTCTGGGGCTTGGACATGGTTTGATGTTCATTTAGAAAGGGTTTTAGAAATATGGTTGGTAATCCCCTGGATGTAGGGTAGGGAAACTTTGGCTAAGGAGTAGCCATTGACTTTGAGGGATTTGGTGAGGTGGGATTTTTCAATGGGAAAGGATTGAGAGGAAGAATTCTGAATGGCTTAGGTAACAAGGGTTTTAAGTAAAACATATTTTTGAGTAAGATGATGGTGAGAAGTGGCATGGAGGTACCTATCAATATGAGTCTTCTTTCGATAGACTTGGTGGGTAAGAGATCCATGAGGGAGGAGAGATACGAGGACATCAGGAAAGGGGAGGGAATGATTACCTTCAAGCTCCATAGTGAATTAGATGTGAGGGAAAATGTGATTGAGATGGAAAAGGAAGGCTTTGAATTTTGACATACCATGAGACCAAATAACAAGTGTCATCAACAAACCACTTCCAAAATTTATATTTTAAATGGAAGCTCTCAAAGGCTAAGGTTTGAAAGTGCTCCATAAAAATGTTGGCAATAATAAGGGAAAGGGAGGAACCCATGGCTATGTCCTTAGTTTACTCGTAGAAGAATCCGTTAAAAGTGAAGAATGTGGTGGTGAGGTAAAGTTTGATAATTTTTAGGGTTTCATAGTCCACCAAGTTGGAAATGAGAGTGGGTTTCAGAGTCCCCTTAATTCTTTCACTTCGTCTCTCCTAGGCATGCTTGTCAGTTCTTGACCCACACCTGTCATTTCCTATCCCTTGGCTACAAAATCATCCTTCGCTTCATCTTGCATGGAATCGTTGTCCATTTCTCTTTCCTCAGTCATCACCCTATCTAGTTTGATCCCATCTCGTGGTGTGGTTTATCTTATTAGTGGTCACCCTGAATCACATGTTTCTGCACCTTCTTCCTCAGTTGAATGATTCCCCCTCGTTGTGGCTCCACTAATTCCCCACGCTAATCCTTCCCTTGACCTTTCCCTCGACCACCCCAAACAACCTTCTACCTCTGAGGATAAAGAAAACTCCCCCAACTATTTTAAGTCAGCTCATATTCTTTCTCGAATTATATTGTTGATTTTAATTTTAATTTTAATTCAAATTCTAATCTTAACTCTAATCATAATTCTAGCACCAATCCCATATCTTTATTTGATTGTAATTCTTACTCCAACCCTCTCCCCCTTAATTAGATTCCTCCCCCTCTTTCCAATTCTAATCCTCTCTCCTACTCTATTCCTCCCCTCTTTATTTTTTCTAATCTTATTATTAAATCTCCTCCTCCTCCCTCTCTTAATGCCAAAGTAGTTGATATGTCCTTTATTGCGATTGATGGGCCTTCCTTAAGCCTTTATAAAAGTGCCTCAACTTTTCTCTTGTTCACTGTAACATTCAATTTGAGGACATTATATGTTCCATTAAATCCATCTCCCACTAGCTTCTCTCCCATGTAGTAAAATAACTTCGACAAGAATGTGGACACATTCTCAGGGGCTCCAAGCTCCCCATGCCCAACCTTTAAAAATAACAATTTGTGGCTCTTCATCATCTTAATTCCAACCCCAACATTCTTATTTGAAAATCTTATAAAGGAGATGCATCTATTATTATGGATTCCTTGGATTACCATAGTAAGTTTATTGATCTCCTTTCCTCCACTGCATATAAACCCTTAACCAAGAACCCCATTAATTCAATTACCAATAAGGTCACTAAAACATTAAATCCTCCTCCCATGAACTTACCATCCAAAAGCTCCTCATTCCCCATTACCCCATCATCCCTAAGATCTATGGTCAACCTAAAATCCACAATAAGGATATTACCTTAGACCCACCATAATTGCTATTGGTGGTTCTACCCATGCCCTTTCCCAATTCCTTGCCAAGAATCTTCGTCCTTTCTCTAACCATTCTACCTACATAAAGACTCAATTGATTTCATTCATAAAACAAAGCACCTAAAATTTGATGAAAATGACATCATGATTAGATTTGATGTCGTTTCTTTATACCAAAATTTCCGTCCCAAAAGCCATTGAGCTCATTTCCAATCTAGTGGACTTTGAATCCCTCAACCTTATCAAAATTTACCTCACCACCACCTTTTTCACTTTTAATGGAGTCTACTATGAGCAAACTGAGGGAACGGCCATGAGTTCCTCCCTCTCCCATGTTGTTTCCAACATTCTTATGGAGCACTTTGAAACCTTAGCCATTGAGATCTTCCACTTAAAACCTAAATACTAGAAGTGATTTATTGTTATTATTTGGTTCCATGGTATTGATGAACTCCAGTATTACAGCAAGAATGCTGCAACTCCTGGGGCTACCATATTTACTTTATCAACTCAGGGTTTGTACAAACTTGGAGGTGACAATGTTGTATACACAAGCAGATGCGATGGGTCCGCTCTTTTTCACTGCTAAGCTAGCGATAGACCACTATCGTTTTTCAAACTAGTCTTCTATTGATTTAGAAGAAGCTTGATTACCAATGAGAAAAAGGGAAATTTACACTAAATGAAATCTTGTCTAATGTAGTAAGGAAAATACTGAAATCAAATGCTTAAACATACCATTCATCTAACTAACTGCTAAGATACTTTACTTCAAAAGAATGCTAAATTAACATGTGTGTAATCCTACTATCCTAGGCATGCAATTTGAAACATCCAAACATTCTACTGTTGTGCATGTAAATGAACACAATAACGCTTTTTCCTTTTTGTCTTTTTCGTGTGAAAATGTCAATGCTAACTTCTCTTGGTGATGTGACAGGTGGATTAGGGATGATGGTGAATGGTCATATGGCTTGGGAGGCAAATAGGGTTCTTCTCCTATCTTCCTAGATGCTTTTTCCATAATTTGGCCTCAAAACAAGCCACTATATGTCGACCTACAGGATGTCCTAATGCCTCCTACAGGATGTCCTAGTGCTCCTATAGGATCCCATGTATTCCTACACGATCCAACAGAGAGCAAGAGGAGGGATTTGGAAGATGGTGCAGGGCTTAGGGAAGGTGAATGGTGGGAGAAATGAGGCAAAGGAGTGGCTAGGACTCCGTGAGAACTCAAAACAGAGTTTGCGAGATGGTTGGATTTGCTCAACAAGCTTGGAGAAGTGTTCTTATGGGATGATGAATTTGGCGAGGGATTTAGTGGAAAAAGTGATAACCATGGATGAATGAGGATAGGATGGGGTTGCTGGTCATGAAATCCCTCTACACTGCATCAATCACTAACATTTATCAATGAATCATGTTAAACAAGATTGATTTTCAATCAACTAAAGAAAAACAGAATTTCATTATCTAGTTGCCTATTTCATGCATGGGAAAAATTGTAGAATAATGTGAAACCTTTATGAGATATAACGCAAGGTTGAAGATATCAAAGATGCAATTAAATCCTATCCTTGAAAACTAGTAAAATGATGGCCTAAGTAATAGAAAACCCTAAATTCCATGAGAAATCAAAATTTTGTCTTTTTGGGGCTGCATAGGAGGTCTTTCCTCAAACCATGGTCCCTGAAGGGAGGAGTGAGGCCAAATCCACCTACTAACAACTTTTTGATATTCCTTTATCCTCCTAACCTACTGCTAAAACAATGCACAAATGGAAGCAAACTAATCAAATCCACAACTACTTGCAATGAAATAATGCTAAAAACAATTCAACCATTATTCTATGAAATCAACTAAGCATACAAATACAAGAAGAGGATCCTTTCCTGCTAGGGTTGGGACCTAACCCAAGAGCTTTAGCCCTCTGAGTCAACTCAGTGCTGGATCAAGGAAATGCTCATTTTCATTATCATATCAGAAAATTACATAACAATGTCTTCCACAAGTCTTGAACTCGAAAAATGCTTAGTGATTTTACATCAAAAATTCCAATCCAAATGAGGCTCTAGGCCTCCTTATTTATACAACTGAAGTCTCTAATGACTTCCTTAAATCTAGGGAGGCTCGGCTCCCAAACTCAAGATGAATTGGTTCTTTAACTGTCACTGGCTCAACTACCTTTTGATCTTCAGGACATGGCTGCTTGTAACTTCGAGCTAGTGTGATTTGATGGAGGAATATTCGAATGAGTGAAGAGTAAATGAGGAGGATCTATCTCCTACAATCTCTCATCCTTGTCTCATTCGAGTTTCTACCCTTAATTAGCCGAAATTTCCATGATTTTCTCTCAAAAACCTGCAATCAATGCACATTAGTCCACTAGGCATAACATCTCACTTTTACTCATCTCATTAAGCAAAATATAATCAAAATATGTAAGGAATTATGAGAAGAGTTTATTTAAATAATCTTGGAGGTGTATTAAGGTCCATATAGTTACCAAATGATTAGGCTCATGATCACCCCCCTACTGAAAGTGTTGCTAATTCTCTAAGCTACTCAATCTATATCCATGTCCTTCATTGCCCTAGTAGCTTCCCTAACATCCCATGCTTCTGCTGTAGTTTCCTCTTCCTTTGAATAGAATCCTACCTTCCTCTCTATCTCCTCTCACTTCTTTCTTTCTTCCTCTCCCTTCCTTCCTTCCAACATTCCTAAGAGTAGTGGTGGACTGAGTCTCAATCTAATCCAATTGACTTTGATTCTTTGGAGAGATTGCTTGTACATGGGTGTTCTGGTTAATGCCTCTCTCATTCTTTGATGAAAATGGTACTCTCTGATTTTCAGGCTGTAGGGAAAAGTGTTCCATATCCTTTGGAAAGATTGCATGTTGTCATCCCCTAACAACCTGAACATGTCCTCAAAGTGTGTGGCTGCTTTCTCTTGGGAAGCAAGGTACCTAGGTGCAAGGTTAGGGTCATTTGTAATCAGGTTGTGGGTGCTGATGACAACCATTGGATTTGATTGCTCAAGTCTTATCATGAGGGGTTTTGTCTCTTCTCTTGCCATTACAACTATTTCCTCATCATGATTCATCCATGATTCCAAGGCCATCAACTGCAAGTCCTCTAGTTTTGAATTTGGGTCCCACACTTTCAGATATGTTAAGGCCAAGTTGTGTAGGGAAAACTTAGACATTTTAGCTCTATCCTCCAAGGTGCTTTGATAACAAAGATCAATGAAATGTCTATAATCTTGGAAGGGCATAGTGCCTCTTTGTGCTAAAGTCTTAATTTGGAACTGTAGCCATTGTTCCTTAGATACAATGCATAAGACTTTGTTGGCATCATGCACTGGATTGCCTCTAAGGAAAAACTTGCCATAGATGCCAATTTAATTTCTCTCTCGTAATTGTTCCCTTAGCCATGCATTTTCTGCTTCCAACTGAGCTTTCATAATTTCCTCTCTGTTCCTTATGCTACTCATTTCTCTGCCCACCTCCTTTACTTTCTCCTCAATGTGGCCTATATCCTTCACTCCTTTAGATTTGGCAATTTGCATCCACCTATGTGTTCTTGCCCTTTATTTTTCAAGCTCAAAGAGTAAGGGGATGGAAAATTTATGTGGAATGACCCTACCCCCTTCAATGAACTTGTAGTAAGAGTCAAGCATGGGTCGAGGACTAGGTTCTCGCAGTTCTGGATCTTCCTTCTTTGTTTCTTACTGAATGATCCCTTCTTGGTCCATTTTATGAGTTTCCTGTAGGTTTAGCAGAGTTTCCTGTAGGATGGCCTCTACCTCCTATAGATCCTTTTGTGTCTCTGGTAGGGTACCTTTTCCTTTGGATGAGGTAGACCTGGTGACAGGCCTCCTAACATAAGTGATGGGAGATTTAGTAGAGGCTTGTCTTGATGATCCTTCTCCTTTATTTTTCACAAGAAGAGCTATATTTTCTTGCTGATTTGTTGAGTCTTCAATGACAATAGTAACTTTGGTGGGTGTTTGAGGTTTCCCTTGCCTGATCCTTGTACTTTTTATTGTCCTAAAGTAAAATGGGGTTTGTATCTTTCTCTTCCCTTTTGGCTTGATAGGTGTACTTAGGGCAGAAAGAGCAGTTGTTGCCTCTTTCTCAGTGGGTTTTGGAGATACCCTTGGTGATTCCTCCCCTTCTTTGCCTTGAATTGTAGACCTCTATTCTTCCTTTCCTTTTGTTTCCTCTTTTCCATTCTCCTTCTCATCCTTGTCTCTATCTTCTTCTTCTTCCTCCAATTCCTCACTCTATTCATCAGTTTCTTATTTTGCATCTTCTTCTATCTCTTCTTCACTTTCCTCCTCCTTTTCTTCCCCTTCTTCCTACTTTGTTTCCTCTTCATCCCTCTCACTAGTAGTGGGGATTTTGTCATATTCAAGAGCTTTTATTTCTCCCTCTGCCTGCATGTCTTTAAAAGTTTTCCATGTAATAGGAAGTCTTAGGTGTTGGAGGGCATCTTCTAGGATAAGTTTGATTAACCCATGATGGGTTAGTTGTTGATGTTTTCCTTCCTGCACCTTGATGCTCATATATATCACTAAATGAAGAAGAAATTAGGGTATGATTAGTTTGTTTTGAGAAGGTGTGTTTGCTCCAAATCTTAGTTCTTGGATAAGCCTGAAATGGGATCCATATACCACATTGTATCTTCCTTCACATGATATATACTTAATGAGGTGGTAGCTAATTTCATTCCAAGGGTATGGCAGTATTTCTCTTATGACCCCATTTTTGTCCTCCGTTGCCTCCTCTCCTTCCAAAAAGAATTTCTTCTTTGCAAGTTGGTTGTTACCTTTATCTTCCTTTCTCCAAGGCAACCCTAAAGGAAGTGTGGTGATTTTTCCTATGACTTCAGGTGTGATTTCTACCCAGAGGCCCTTCACCACAGCAATGGCATGGGTCCCAGTTAATGGTATGAGTGAGAGAGCAAAGTCTTTGGCCACCTACAGGAGGGTGCTTATGAATTCTCACTGTGTTGGTGGTTCCCTCTTGTTAAATCCCCCTTGTCATTTTTCCTCTGATGATTGTGGAGGCTTCTATGGGTCTAATTCCAAATTCTAATGGGTGATAGATTTTAAATGAAAACTATGTATATCATTCCCCTAGACTGCAATTTCCTTAACCAAATGGAAGGTTTTCTATATTTTTTAACTTGGAAATTGTGGAAAAGTATAGCTCCTACCTCCTGGTTACTGCCTGATGAAGCCAAGATTTGATTTTTCCTCTCTAAATGCCCACTGCCAATCCTGTATATGACTTCTTTGCATCGTGTATGTTCTCCTGTAGGGTTCGGTAGGTTTTCCTATAGGATCTTGTAGGTGCTCCTGCGTTGAAAAACTGCTCACTGTCTTTCTTGTGGACACTGCTTAAGAGCCGAGAGCAACCTTGCTTGGATGTATCCTCGAGATTGTGAATGCCTCCTTTGCATGGGAATCAATGTTTTATTTCCTCATATGGGTGATTGTGTGGGATGGGGTGCTGGCGACCAAAGTACGAGCACCCAATTTTGGACCATTGGTCCCACTACCACTTCATCATTCCACCTTACCTCGTAATCATCTCCCACTTCGGTCATTCGTAGTTTAACCATTTTTGGCCTCATCTCCTTTTTCTTCTGATTTGACTGCTACCACATGTGTACTGAACTAACTATATTCTCCTCGTTAACTAGATGAAGGTGGCCAAGTTAATTGACCACCTTTGCTTATAAAACCAACTCTTACACAAATCTACATTTTTTATCATATTATGCTAACCAGAGAGCTTAAGCAAGATGACATACCTGTGGTAAGATGCCTTGGTGATGTTGCTTGTTGGAGAATGATGTCCTTGCTGTGTATTTGTTGCATATGTTTTTTTTTTTAATATTGACCTCCTTTGATGCTTGTTTCTTCGATGTGCAGGTACTAGAGGGTGATGTTGATGATATTGCTGCTGCTGCTAAGCCTTGGAGGAGCTTCCTTGACAATATGATCTCTATGATGAAGATGATTGTAACCTGTGAAATTTCTTTTTGTGGGATAGGCTACTACAGGAAACCTATAGGATGTCCTGTAGCTGCCTCTCCCCTAATTTTTTATTCATTCCTTCACTTTTGGAGCCTGAGGATTGTTGCCATGGGTAGAGAAGGGGTATAGTGATTGGTAGGTGAGAGGTATAGCCTTCAGGTATTGTCACCTTGTCCTCTGTTCTTATCCCATTTTTTGTTCTTCTGAAAACTGTAATATTTTTGAAATTGACTTATTGGATGAATGCAAGGGTAATCATGGTGATGAGATGGTGAGGTACCATTTTATTTTTTGACACAAGAAGGTCATCCCCTTGCTCTAGGGTCACTTTCCTTTGGATTCCCAAGCCACTGTAATTCCTACAGGATCATCCTGTAGGTTTTCAAGGAATCTTGTAGGTTTATCATTTTGTTTGTTAAGTGTTAATCCTCTTTGATTTTAGTAATGCTTTTGCTAGTGTTTCCTTTACTCTGGGTTCCAATTGTCTCAAAGTGTTGGGTTACCAACACGATGCAAGGATTTAGTTAATAATGCTTTTTCTTTTGGCTTAATAGTTTCTCTTAGATGGAAGGTGAAATTTCTCAAGATTTCTCTCTTTGGAATAAGGATTGCACCATGATTAGCTCTGAACTTTGGTTTGGTGGTAATTACAGTATTTACTAGCTTATTTATTTCAAACTTCTTGGTTTTCCCCCCTCTACATTCAACTCTATTTTATTAGGTTCTGGTATTTACAACCTTCTCTTGGTCTTCTAGTAGAATTAGGTTGTTCTATCTGTATTCTCCCTAGTCCTATGTCCTTAGTTCCACTTTTTGTTAGGCTTTAGCTTTCGCTTGCGAGGAAGGTCTATTATTATGGAGTATTAAGATTGGTTACCTAGTTTTGAGTTGGGTTGGCTTCTACAGTGGGGTTCTCCCTACCACTATTTAGTTCTCTCCTCTTGGTTCTGATACCTAGCTTGATCCCTTTTATACTAGTTATCGTTTCTTCCACTCTCATTCCCTTCCTAGCATGGTGCCTGGAAGGGTATCCTCTAGTCGCAGAGGAGGTAGAAGAGGTAGAGTTGCCCCCCCCCCATTAGTTTTGAAACTCATACACCCCCATTGTCTTAGCCTCGGGCTTAGAATGTGCAACTCATTATTCTATGGCTAGATTTATGGAGGTTATTCCCAATGAATTTTGAAGAACAATATCAGAGGTTGAGGAGGAGGTTGATTAAAGTTGTAGATTCATCCCTTATCATTAGGTTGATATGGACACAAGGTATTGGATCCCAAAGATTGGTAGTTCTACTTGGGCTCATTATAATTCATAAATACAAACAAGTAATATGTATTGGCACATTAAAACTCTCATGGAAGTGGTGCTCACAGATCGCTTAAACACACATCAAGAAATATTGGTATGTATTACATAATTGATGGACAAGGTGGAAAGGCTAGACAAAAAGGTTTATGTAATGGATAAAATGCTAGAAATCTTACCTTCACCTCCTCTGACGAAGGCGATGATTCCCCCTCCAATAATAGAGCTAGACTCTCCCTCAGGCTAACATGATCATGTGAGCTAGATTTTATGTTGTGGACTTATATTATGGCACTATTATAGCTATGAATGTCAATTTTTGGCAAAATACTTCTTTTAGTTTTCCTTACAATTTAAATGATAGATTTATAGATTTTTCTATATGTAATGTTAATATTTTGAACTTCTACTACTAGTATGGTTTCCCAAGTGGTAGACTAGTAGCTTAACTATTATGTGTCTCTTTTTGAAAATAACATAAAGTGACTAACCTTACAAAAAAATATTAAAAGTTTAAAATAAATGATTTTTATTATAAAATAATTTGATCATAATTTGATTTTTGATTAGTATAAATATGTCTAAATTAAATAGAATTCCTAAAGGCTATGTACTAATGAAGAGGCCTTTGGCCGTATTTCCAATCTATATGACAACAAAACATTTTCATGAGCTATACTTTTTATTGTGTATAGAAAGTAGAAAACATCCAAAAAATTTACTACTTTGGCTTACACTTGATCATTCTAGAGTATGGTTCATGTCTCTATTCTTTGATGTTTCATCTCGTATCTCTATATTTAAATATGGGAGAATATTAGGAGGAGAATCTTCTAGATTGATAGATAAAGAAGAGGATACAACTCTTTACTGGCCTGTACATTTCATTTCTTCAATTTGGCTCTTTCTAACTTATTAGAAGTTCTATTCGACTTTTCCACTTAGTGTTTAAAAGGGCTTACTATATGTATAGATGATGAAATTTTGTTTGCATAAATATAATGTCTATAGGCTCCACAAATTGTATTTATTTTCATTTTTGGTCTAGGTAACCCATAATGTCCACTCTATATCATAAAACTTCTCAGACTCGGGACAGGGGAGGAGGAAACATTGTGGGAACTAAGAGTTAGTGAATGGTCAAGCTACTGAAGGTGGGATATGTGAAACAAATGACTACATTTTTATTCTAAAAAAGTCATCCAGAGAGACACTTGATTGTA
Organism: Pinus taeda; assembly: GCA_000404065.3. Taxonomy (NCBI): domain Eukaryota; kingdom Viridiplantae; phylum Streptophyta; class Pinopsida; order Pinales; family Pinaceae; genus Pinus; species Pinus taeda. Next base: position 86,085 of record APFE030979052.1, read on the forward strand.
ACATAAAAGGGCCAAGGAGACAGTTCCACTGAGAAAGAATGGAAGGCTAAGAATTTTGTAGACCATAACAAAAAAATAGAGAGATCATACCTTATATTAAATGAAATAGCATGCTTAGCTGACACATACATGTACCATGAATCCACACTCGACGGGAATTCCGTCATGCTGAGGTAAGGGACCTTCATGTTCATTATATCTAGAGTGAATCTCCTATAGTTTTCTAGTCAAATACCTTTGAAGAAAGGATTAAAAGGACTCTATGATTCAATTCATCATTTAAACATGTTCCTTAAATCCACATGTTATGGAGGGCTGCCGTATACCATGTTACTGAGTGTTGAGGGAGGTCATTAATTATGGAATTGGATGGAGTTTGTCATTCCCATTTATTCTAAGTATACCTTGCTCGAATTATATAGCTAGGTTTGCAAGCCCATGGATTTTCTCATTGTTAATCCTTAAGATTCGATATGATATCCATTCTTGAATTTGTTGCAATTATATTCTAATTAGTTTGAGAATTTTACTGGGTTTAAAATATGTTGGAGTGATATTACAATGGAGGTGTTTGACTATTAGATTAAAATTTCCCACAATTATACAACTAGAAATGTTGAGGGATAAAACTTGCTTTACTTTTTGGTATATTTCTTAAGCTTTAACTTGGAAGCTCTCCCCAGACTCCACGAGAATGTTAGTTCTTCTTGTCCTTCCTATGCATGAGCACTCCCCTTCCACACCTAAAAAAATATTAAAATTTTAATAAAAAAAATATATTTCAACTTTTCAAATTTAATTATTTAAATATTTTATTTTTTGTAATTATTTATATATGTATTACTTTCTTCCTATTTTTTTTGGTAAGAATTTGATGTTAAATTTTAACAATTTATTTAATGTTTTTAATTTTATATTTAGACAATTAAATGTATTTACTTTTATAATTAAAATAATTAATAAATAAATATTTTTTAGTAATTTGAAGTTTTGATTAAAAATAAAATAAAAAACTATTGAAATTAAATAATAATTTAAATTTTACTTAAATAAATCTGATCATTATGTGATGTTTGTGAATTTCTAAGGATGTTTTGGGGTGAAGGTTTTTTTCACCACTGTCCATCCAAAGAGAGCTGAAGAGAAACATTTTTTAAAACTATTTTTATATATTAAATTAGATTGTTATTTCAAAAGCTTTGTACGAAAGCTTTTTCAAAAAATTAAAGATTCGCAATCATTTACATAAGTGTGATTTTGTAGTAAGCGTGTAAATTAAATTTAAAAAAAAAAAAAAAAAAAAAAAAAAAAAAAAAAAAGAAGAAGTTAATGTTGGCTCAATTATGGGAAATGTTGTTGTGAAGAGTTACATCAAAAAATAATGCAATAATGTACAATGCTTGCTTAATTGATAAAATAATAAAAATAATAAATCTACTCATTTCAATTTGCTATATTTCAATTTTGTTTTTATTAATAAATGTAGAAAATCCACGGAATTCTGGCACTGCTAATATGAAAAATCTGAAAATTACTTTCTTTTCATAAAATAAATACACAAGCACACAATTCAAAAACATAGAATTGTCTAGGGAACCTAACTAGGAAAACCCTTTGCTTGAAGAGAATTTTATTGATAGCAAAAACTAAGCAATTTATCTCTTGCAAAATACAACAGTTTCAATCTTAAAGACACACTTGTCTTTCCTGGTTGAAACCTTTGCAAGATTGTTGATCTCTATTGCCCCCTACCAACCTGTGCACAAGCTTCTCTTGCACACTCTTTTTCTCAAAAGCTCCACACACAAACTCATGTTTCCTAGTGCTTGGTATCACCAACTCATGCTCATAAAAACAATGATTAAACTTGTGCTTTCGTTTATCCTTTTAAAGCCAATTTGAATTATTAAAATTAGTGAGTTTTCTAATTAAGGAATGATTTTGTAATTGGTTGAGTTAACATGAGTTAATTTCTCATGCAACTCATCCCATTTCAAGTCAACCACTTGAAACTGAATCACTTTTTTTTCCTCAATCAACTCACACTGAAAATTAAGAACTCAACTTTCAATTTTAACACATAAGTTAACTGCATCCTAACTCGTCTTAATTTTTAGGGACTAATTCCTAAATTAGACTAAATTGTCCTAATTTATAGAGAATCTGCTAATATTTAGGAACTCAAGTCATAAACAAGAAGGAACTCGTTTTGGCTCCTATGATTAAGGCACGAATCAAGGAACCCTTTTCTCACTAATATTTTCAATACTTCGTCTTAGTGAGGAAGGTGTTCCTGGAAGAACCTCTTCCACTTGGATCTGTCTCCAACACTTCTAAGTTCTTCACTGCTGTAGCTGCTCACTCTGAACTAGAAGGCTTCCCTACTTTCTTTTGCAGAACCTAATATGAAGACATGTTCTTTCACACCATGTTCTGCGAGTCCATCACTTCTCTATTTCAAGCACTTCCTACCTTGCTTCTTAAGGTTGCTACCTTTGAAGGCATGTACCTTCAACCCTAAAATTTGCCACTATTAGTGAACATAACTCCTTTAGGTCACTAATCTTTGGCCCAAACAGTCTGCCCTCCAACTGCTCCTTTGTCCATCAAGGATGTCAACTCATAAGGCCTTCAACCTGCTCACTACTTTCCTCATTGCTCCTCCACAAAAGACAAGTATTAGGGCAATGGAGGCTACCCACTCTCACTGTAAAATTCTATATCTACACAGTGAACTAGGGATGAATATTAAGCCCTCTTGGCTACTTCCTTTATCCCTTCAAGGATCAACCTTGAGCTTCAACAATTATGGCGCTCCAACCAATTTAATGTCCTCCTAAAATGTTGGACTTAGGGCACCAAAGATACCTTATAACTATCCTCGAAACAATACATAAGATATCCACCAAAATGTCCCAAACCTGGACAATCAATCTAGCAAACAACACCAACTTAGAAGGAAAATTATAATACTTGAGATGTTAACTTCGGTCCTAAATCTCTCGTCTTGCGCATGCAACCAAGATTGAAAATTTTTGTCCCTGATCAGGGTTGCCTGTATGATTCGAATTTAAACAAGAACGCAACAAATTACAGAGATAAACAGAGATGCAGCAAAATAATACTTCATTTCATTAATGTAAAATACTGAAATATGCCTATAAACAGAAATGGAAATAATCTAGCTCGGGCGATGGTAGCTTATCTCTGAGAAGAGATGTGGCGGCTACATGCCTATGAACTGTGTTACAATGAGGCTCAAGGGCCTTTTATTATTGAACAATAAGAGCAAACCCTAACCCAAGGAGATGTAACACCAAGAGTTTATGGGCCCCCTTGGGTTTAGTTGGACAACCAACTTCCCGAGGTCGTGACTTGGTCATATTATCTCTGTTTGATACGTATGATACCTCATTGGAAAGATCTCTCCGAGGACTACGAAGGAAAAGACAATTTTTGCAGAAGATTGATGGCGGTAGATTGCTAAAAAAAATGTCATTTAGGGCCTCAAAACGGCTCCGAAAGTTTAGGACCCGAAAAACTATTAAAAATAGTAAATTGTGCTACAATTAAGGAAACAGAAAAACTGAAAGAGACAGTTGTGGGGGTCCAAGTGGGATAGGGGGATGGCCACCAACATCCACCTTGATCACTGTAGTAGCTACTACAACCCTCCTAAAAATAAATACAAAATCAAAAAATTCAAAAACACATAATTGTTTAGGGAACAATTGATCTCTTATAAAATACTAAAATTTCAATCTAAAAGACACACTTGTCTTTCCTGGTTGATCTATGCTTGAAACCTTTATAAGACGGTTGATCTTTGTTGCCCTCTACCAACCTGTGTAAAAGCTTCTCTTGCACATTCTTTCTCTCACAAGCTCCATGCACATACTCGTGCTTCCTATTGTTTGCTCTCACTAACTCGTGCTCACCAAAACAATTATTAAACTTGTGTCTCCATTCCTCCTTTGAAAGACAATTCAAATGGTTAAAATTAGTGAGTTTTCTAATTAAGGAATGATTTTGTGATTAATTGAGTTAACATGAATTAACTGCTAATGCAACTCGTTCCTAGTTCAAGTCAACCACTTGTGTTTTTCCTCAAGCAACTCACAATAGGAAATTAAGAACTCAACTATCAATTTTAACACATAAGTTAATTGCATCCTAACTCATTCTAATTTTTTGGGGTTGATTCCTAAATTATAGGAACTCATCCTAATTTATATGTAATCTCCTAATTTTTAGGAACTCGAGTCATGCACAAGAAAGAACTCATTCTAGCTCCTATGATTAAGGCACAAAGCAAGGAACCCCTAATATTTTCAATAATAAAACTATAAATAGTTTTTGCTATAAAAAAATTCATACATATTACCTTAAGAGAAATTTTAGAGATTAAGTCTCTCGGTATACTAGTCTTTTTTTAGAGTGCGTCTTAAAAAAATTTGATTCCTCTAGATATGAAGTTAAAATAAATCTATATTAATTAAATAAAAATGTTATTTATCATTTTAAAAATCTTAAAATGTATTTATTATTTTATATTTAATTTTAACATTAATTTTTTCTAATATTTATTTTTTTACCATTCTATTAATTCAAAAGCACTCCAATAAGTAAATATACTCATAATTAAGAAGATTAAGATCTATACGTCTATCTATTATTGTTTTGAAGTTTTTGCAAGAATTTTATAAAAAAAATTATAGAATCTTGATATTTATTGTTAAAAATTGGTTTTTAGTACATATATGATGCAACACTGTAAACCTATAAGAGACACACTCACATCACTCAAACCAACCAATCCATGCTCCATAGACCAAATATATCTATATGAAAACTCTCCCATAAATCCAATGGAAAATTAGACCAATATATCATATATGAAAAACCTTCCATATTTATAATTTTTTAATTTTTTTAAATAGGATTCATTATTTTATAATATTTATATTTTACAATATTCACGATTTTGGATTTTTCAATTAATTGAATCTAATTTTATTATTAATATAAATTTAAGTAATTTTAGTTTTAATGAATCTCTCTTCGGTTGCATACGTACAAAGTTACTAAAATCTCACCGGCGAATATTAATTTTTACCCGTTTTATTTTGGGCGTTGACGTTAATGATCGAGAGGAATCGTGTTCGAAACGCTTCGCTGGCCAAGTAGCTGCTCCTACGGCACACGTAATCTTGTGACGTGATTCAAAATTCACTTATTTCTAGTCTGCCAAAAGATGCATTAGCTATGTGGTTTAATGGGAAGGTGAGGAATTTTAATTCTGGCAAGTTTTGTGTTCCTCTTAAATCAAATTATAAAATATATATGTTTGAAAGCTAAAATATTTAAAAAACCTATTCTGTCCTGTCCAAATAAAGTTATGTATATCTGAAAGCTACTCAGACTCCCAGCATGATTTCTTCCCTGAAAAAAATATTAAAAAAACCTGTCCTGTCACCTCCAAGTCCGCAGAATGCCGATAGTTTTCACCTCACTTATTGGATTGGTGTGTATTACTTTCCGTCATGGATGGTTCGAAATCTGTTAAACGTGGCGGTAACAATTGAATTGTTTTTTATCTTTTAATATAAATCCCCCCTCTTCCCCACGGGGAACATCTCATCTCTCTTACTTCTGGTCCTCTACCAGTTCTGCTTTCTACAAGGAATCGACCTTCTCGGGAACGAACGGAAAAGATATAATCGCCGAAATAACCAGTATGTCACGTATCTAAGATTTCCTTCTACTCAATTTACCTTTTCGATTTCCGGCGATTCTTCTAGGAAGACTCAGTTTAACAGAGGTTTCTCTCAGTTGTTCCAAATTTTAATTCAATTTCAAGTCAGTGGCTTTAAAATATGTATAATCCACGCCGCTTAAATTGTGCATTTTGACAAAGAAGTCTGGGCACAGAATGTATGAATAAATATATATTAAATTTGAATGTTTCCTGGCCTTAAATCGTACTCTTCAGAAATTATATCTTACTCTTAAGAAATTACATTTTTTAATTAAAAAAAAAAAAAAAAGCCTGCGGCACAGAATTTTATGAATAAATATATATTAAATTTCATGGATTGCTGGTCTTAAATCTTACGGTTAAGAAAGCAATTTGTTTAGGTATGTATTGAAAAAAAAAAAAAAATCTTACTCTGAGGCGTATGTTCAACTATGAATCTATGCCCATTTTTTTTGGTGTTCATCGGACTATTTAAAGCAGATTACGGTATTCGAACATCTCCGCATGCACGACGATACAATTGCCGAAGAAAACCTGTAAATCGTTCCCCAAAAAAAGCACCCTACCATCCAGGTATGTTTCCAGATCTCAGATTTAATCCATGGGCTTTCAGTGGTGTATTCTTTTGATCTTGATTTTGATTTGTAAATCTGTACAGGATAATATTTAACAGTTGAGATCCTTTAAGTAGTGATTTTTTCTGTCTTGTCTTGAGCTGCTATCAAAGGTATCGGGATGGATTACAGAGAATCAGTGGACAGCAATAAGGATCCTTCTTTCGAAGGTCATGCGCAGAAAACAACCGCTCGTGAGGTATGTTGTTTTTTCTCTCGATATCTCATGCATTTGATACAGTCCCCAAAGAAATGCTGATAATTAACGCAATAGCATATCAGGAGGTGCCAATGATTTTCCAGAGGTTAAATAAGATGCTAGGCGCGTGAAAATTAGAATGCTCTTAGTGGATTGAATTGAATTGAAGGTAATTGCAAGCATACTTTTCGGAAATAGACTTGAATTCTCTTGAAACCTGTCTATGTTTTGGCAGTTCAGTGCAACTTGTCTATGTTTTGGCAGTTCAGTGCAGTTGCACTGTGTTTGTCAGTTCAGTGCAGTTGCACTGTGTTTGGATAACTTGGGCAGGGAATTATGTTTTGGCAGTTCAGTGCAGTTGCACTGTGTATGGATAACTTGGGCAGGGAATTAGAAGTCTGGGTAATTGACTGAGGAGTAGTCTAATGAGGCGGAGGAATTGATTGGACGGTCAAAAGTGGCTAGAATTGGCGTAAAAAAATTCAAAAAATCTTGTAGAGATAGGGTTTGAATAGTGTTTTTGATGATAGAAAATGGATTCAGCACCATCAAAAACTTTTAGAACACCTAAAATTTTGAAATTTAAAAACTATAATTTAAATTTACCAAAATCTTTGCCAGATTTTCTCTAAATATAACCAAATTTCCATAACTTTCCAAGCAATTCCTCCAACTAATTAAACTACGGCATCCAACTTAACAGAGGTTTTGATATCTTTTCCTCAGGTTGATTAAGGATTCAACCTCAGATAGTATTCTATGTGAAAGCGATGAAGAAAAAAACGCCTTAGAAATTGTGTGCATTAGGAAATGAAATTGTGCGCATTAGGGAATTAGTCAAGGATAGTATACGTGCTTTTGTTTTTTAATCGGTAGACTATAAACACCATAAACACCTTAAAATATTGGCACACTGAAATAACACAATAATTATTTTCTTCGACTAACTTGTTGATTTTTTAATTTTTTTTTTGGGCCATTTAGAATCACGTCTATGTCTAAAAAGCGATCACAAACATATTAAAATGCCACACTACTAAGCACTTTTCACCAATGAAAATATATATCAATGAATAAATGAAGTAAACACAATTTTGTCAATTCAAAAGTGGTTATATTACAATTTTAATACAACAAATATAAGGTTTTGGTGCTAGGGATTATGACATTTACAATTACAATTAGCTTTGATACAAAGAAAACAAAGGCTTGATGTCAACACCACATGACCATCAATTTGCCTAAGAATAAGAACAAACTTGACTTTAAAGAAGCGTGTATACCAACTCTTTTAGTCCCCTTGTCTTGAACACTTGGCAAGTCCTTTGCCACCTCTTATTGCAGAGAATATGTTGCTCCAATACCTTTTCCCTAGTTGCTCACAAGGTCCTTTGTTGCTCCAGATTTGCTTGCACACATTAACTCAACAATCTGCCTTCTATCAGTGATCTATGCTACTCCAAGGATCCCTGAGCACAGGCTCCAAAACTTTGCCCTCTTACAATAACTCTACTACTCCATAATTAATTGTACATGGGCTCACAATAATTTGCCTTCACACCGTCCCTTTACACCATTAAAGAGACTAAACATAGGCTACGCTACAACTAGGTCTGCTCATAATGATTAGTTTCCCACAAAATACACTACACATAAGACCTTTAATACTCTCTCCATACATTGTTCAGGGGAGAGAACTTAGCCACATACACCAGACCAATCATTTACACGAAAATGCAGCCAAAAACCTTTTCAAAGATCTCTACACAATCTTGATAATCTTTTCCTTGTGCACTCAAATCACAGATATTTTTGGCCCTTTATAGGGCTCCTACGGTTGCCCTAGGAGGTGCCCTAACTTAGACACATTAGACCTCTGAAACTCTGCATATGTTGGGTGTGCGTTATATTCTTTCCATGACTAGCCCCATGTGTTGTACTTTATGTCGGACACAACGAGGGCTCACAAGGGGGGTAGTAGGCCCCCACATGGGGTCCGGGGCAGTGCCCTAGGAGTTTTTTTTTATGTGGACCCAATAATAGTTGGGCGGACCCAGAGATGGGAGGCTGACCCAAAGATGGTGGGTGGACCTACCCATGGTCTACCCAAAGAAGCTATGTCGCCTCCTCAAACTACACATAAATATACAACCTATACTTAAGAGAAATAACACTTCAAACTATGCACAAAACTACCCAAAATTCGTCCTCCAACCCTCTTCTTCAACCAACTCTAATACCATGTAGAAAATCCATGAAATTATGCAACTGCTAAGATGAACAAACTAAAAAATACTTTTTCATATAGACACAAAATTTCTCTACTAAATTTTACACCAGAATATGAACAAAAATAAATACACAATCACAAAATTCAAAAACACAAAATTGTCTAGGTAACCTAGGGAAAACCCTCTACTTGATGAGAATTTTATTGATAGCAAACACTTAGCAATTGATCTCTTACAAAATACAACAATTTCAATCTGAAAGACACACTTGTCTTTCTTGGTTGATCTATTCTTGAAACCTTTGCAAGATTGTTGATCTCTGATGCCCTCTACCAACCTGTGCAAGCTTCTCTTGCACATTCTTTTTCTCACAAGCTCCACGCACAAACTTGTGCTTCCTATTGCTTGCTCTCACTAACTCGTGCTCGCCAAAACAATGATTAGACGTGTGCCTTCATTCCTCCTTTTAAAGACAATTCAAATGGTTAACTCGTCTTAGTTTAAATCAACCACTTGAAACTCAATTCACTTGTATTTTTACTCAATCAACTCACAATAGAAAATTAACAACTCAACTTTCAATTTTAACACATAAGTTAACTGCATCCTAACTCTTCCTAATTTATAGAGAATCTCCTAATTTTAGGAACTCAATCATGCATAAGAAGGAACTCATTCTAGCTCTTATGATTAAGGCAGAAATCAAGGAACCTTTTCTAGCTAATATTTTCAATAATAAAATTATAATTATTTTTTGCTCAAATAAAATCATACATATTACATTAAGAGAAATGTAAGAGATCAATTCATGGTACTAGTCTTTTTTAAGATGTATCTTAAGAAATTTGATCTTTCTAGATATGGAGTTAAAATAAATCTATATTAGTTAAATAAAAATGTTAATCATCAAATCATCATCATTTTTAAAAAATCTTGAAATTTTTTTTTTATTTTATAAATTCTTTTTTTGAAACATTAATATTCTCATAATTAAGAAGATTATGAATCAACATGAATTAAGTTTTTGGCAAGAATTAAGTGATTTTTTTTTGTCAAAATCTTGATCTTTATTGCTTAAAAATGGTTTTTGAGTGCATATATAGATACAACACTGTAAAAATCTTATAGAGCACAAGTCAAAATAACTCAAACTTGTGTTTCCAACAAATCCTTGTAGGAACAAATTAGACCAAAAACTATACTAAAAACCCTTTTTTTGTAATTTCATAATTTAATTAATTTATTATTTATATAATATATATATTTAATTTTAATATATTTCATTTATTATTTTTTTTATCTCTATATTTTAGATATTCACTGATTTAATATTTTCAATTTTAATATTCAAATATTTTTAATTTAAACTTTAATATTATAGTAATTATATATATTTTAAAGTAATTTTAGTTTTAGTGAATCTATCTTCGGTTGCATAAGTACAAAGTTACCAGAATCTCACCGGCCAATAATAATTTTTTACTTGTTTTGTTTTGGGCGTTGACGTTCATGATGAAGAGGAATCGTGTTCGAAAGGGTTCGCTTACCGTGTAGGTCCTACAGCTCACATCATGATCAAGAGGAATCGTGTTCGAAACGCTTCGCTTACCATGTAACTTACAGTCTGCTAAATTGTAATTACAAAAGTTTCTAGAATGTGATTAAATTGTAATTACAAGAGTTTCTAGAGTGTGATCCAATGGTTTGTAATTACAAAAGTTTCTAGAATGTGATTAAATTGTAATTACAAGAGTTTCTGGAGTGTGATCCAATGGTTACTGAGTTTTGATTCCTGCGGGTTTTGTGATCCATTTTTAGACAAGATTATGTAGGTCTGAAAGTTGTCGTGGGCACAGTGTAAAAAATATTTAAAGTGTAATTCAATGGTTACTGAATTTTGATTCCTCTGGGTTTTGTGATCCATTTTTAGACAAGATTATGTATGTCTGAAAGTGTTGCGGGCACAGTGAAAAAAATATTTAAAAAAAAATGTAATGACAAAACCACAACCTCTAATTCATCTCATTTGTAAAAATAATTTACTACAGATTTTCTTGTCAGTCCAAGTCTGGTTGGTAATGGTTCGAAATCTGTTAAGATGGGCAACAATTGAATTGTTTTTTATCTTTTAATAGGAACAATAAGAAAGATGGTCTAAAAGAAATCAAAGCTAGACTTGAATAGGTTAATAGTTATATAAGGACAGAGGAAGAAGAAGATGCAAATGCTTCGTAGAGCACAGGGAAGAGAACACAAAGAAAGAAAGGATAGAGAAAAAACTTTATTATCAGGGAATAAGAGATTATGGGAAGAATGAAAGTACTATCAATTTGACAAGAGACATTCTGAAAGAGAAACCACATTGGAAATGACAAATTTGCCAAGCAAAGAGGGTGGGGAGATATGTGAAGAGAGGCCTCGACCCATAAAAGTCACCATGGCAAGCCTGCAAGACAAACAATGAAGATTGAAAGATTTTCATCATTGAAAGATGAAACATATCTTACAAGAGAATTCTGATTATTAGAAGAATCTTGAGTAAAACTAGTTTGAATTATTTCAAGATTATTTTTAGAAGAAATAGAATTATTCAATTGTCCATTAGTGGAATTTGGTGTTTCTCATTCTATTGAGCTTAGTTCTTCTCCATAAGCACCAAAGGATGTTTCGGGGAAATTTTTAGATTTCAAATATGGATTAAAATATTATTTTTCTGACGTTTAAAAATGTGCCAAAAAAACTCCTAAATTGTGTGGTGGTGATACAATTTCAGGTTGATTAATAGGTATAATAGAGTTAGAATGACTAGAGGTTGCATTTCCTTCTCGTAACTATTTGTTTCATTATTCTTTTTAAGTACAAGAGCAATAAGTCATTCAGTTAGATCACTTTTTGAGGGCAAATCTCCAAGGTGGAATCTAAAACGAAGTGACATAAACCTATTATAACATTCATCAAGAGATTCATCAACATGCATAGAAAGGCACTTAATTTCTAAACACAAATTTTTGTAATTGTAATTCTAAAGGCTAAAAGAAAAACCTTCATAAAATGGTTCCATGAAGCATGGATTGAGTTGGTAGCATTTTAAACCATTTATGGATTCGTCCTTGGAATGTGCCTTGCAAACTTCATTGTCATTAGTGATATCAAAATAATCACATTTATTCAAAATTTGACAAAGATAATCTAAATCGGAAATTTTATTTTATATATAATATTATATTAAGATTAACATTAGCATAGATTAATTTTAGGAATAAGGTAACTAGATCCATTTAAAACCAGTCAGAACCACAGGCTTAAAGGGAAAAAAGTCTAATTGGGGCTATTGGGTAGTTTCCCAAATGTTGATATGGTCATTTTTTGCCATCAACTTTTTTGGTGCTAAAAAAATGACCACAGATAAATAATCTACATAAAATCTCATATTAAAATATTTAAATTAATCATGAGCCTTATATGTATATGTATTGTTACTTTATTACTTTGGATCATGCTTTTAATTCATACAAACCTACAGGAAACATGCCCAAAAAAATTCAACTTGTTTTTTTTTACAGATGTTCACTTTAGTTTACAAATTATGAACACCATTTGGTTGCAATATCACTGCATTTGTGAACAGATATTGGGTTTTATGCACCCTAACCTCATAACGATTTACTTTCCTGGAATTATAATGTCATGGCACATCATTATCATCTCGTAAAATCCTTTGTAATGCATGTTCAAGACATGCTGGTTTTGAATTTGTGGACCTGTTACATTGTTTATGCGATCTCTTAGCCACTTCCTGACTGTGATCTCTACGAGCAAAACTCTGTTTTTTAGAAGGTTGGATTTGATTTTTTTCTTAATGGCATTACTTTTTCAAGGCAATCCTTGTTATCGATGGTGTCATGAGATATTTTTTAAATTTAAAATGGGACTTCTACGCTCACAAATAAAGAAATTAAAAAATTAAAAGTAAAGAAATTAACTTAAATAATATAAATTAAAATTTTATAAAATTGAAAAGATTATTACGTTTGTATATTTATTTATTTATATATATATATATATGCTACAGGGTTTTGGATGACGGTAAATGGGAATTAGCAACTCTTTGCGATAGGTTAATGATTAAATCCTCGGTAGTGTTTGGTAGTATTATTAGAAAGAAAAAAAAATTATATATATAAATATTTACATGTATAATATATAATTATGACAATTTTAATTAATAAATAAAATAAACTATATTTTATATAAATTTAAATAATTATATATATAAAAGTAAGTTGTTTTTAGTGCATTTTTTTAAAGTTTTCTTGATAGATTTATTTGGTCTAATTAATTTAAAATCCGGCATGAATTTATTGAAATCACAAGTTTGATGGATAACCCCCTACAAAATAGAAGTATCGTAAGGTGTTGAATCCATATACAATCAAAAAACTAATTTAAATAACACAAATCAAAACTTCACATCAAAATTTTCCACCGGATTCCAGCACCGAAAAATCCAAAAATCACACTAAAGACAACTCCTATATACACACCCACAGTAACCATTTTGAACTTTGTTA
>APFE030979052.1:99467-119406 GCA_000404065.3 Pinus taeda
CTTGCTCTCACTAACTCGTGCTCGCCAAAACAATGATTAGACGTGTGCCTTCATTCCTCCTTTTAAAGACAATTCAAATGGTTAACTCGTCTTAGTTTAAATCAACCACTTGAAACTCAATTCACTTGTATTTTTACTCAATCAACTCACAATAGAAAATTAACAACTCAACTTTCAATTTTAACACATAAGTTAACTGCATCCTAACTCTTCCTAATTTATAGAGAATCTCCTAATTTTAGGAACTCAATCATGCATAAGAAGGAACTCATTCTAGCTCTTATGATTAAGGCAGAAATCAAGGAACCTTTTCTAGCTAATATTTTCAATAATAAAATTATAATTATTTTTTGCTCAAATAAAATCATACATATTACATTAAGAGAAATGTAAGAGATCAATTCATGGTACTAGTCTTTTTTAAGATGTATCTTAAGAAATTTGATCTTTCTAGATATGGAGTTAAAATAAATCTATATTAGTTAAATAAAAATGTTAATCATTCAAAATCATCATCATTTTAAAAAATCTTAGAATTATTTTTATTATTTTATAAATTCTTATTTTAAACATTAAATTTATTACTATAATAAAGATTATGAATCAACATGAATTAAGTTTTTGGCAAGAATTAAGTGATTTTTTTTTGTCAAAATCTTGATCTTTATTGCTTAAAAATGGTTTTTGAGTGCATATATAGATACAACACTGTAAAAATCTTATAGAGCACAAGTCAAAATAACTCAAACTTGTGTTTCCAACAAATCCTTGTAGGAACAAATTAGACCAAAAACTATACTAAAAACCCTTTTTTTGTAATTTCATAATTTAATTAATTTATAGTTACTAATGTTATAAAATTATAATATTTTAATTTATAATATTTCCATTTTATTATTTTTCTAAATTCTATTATTTTTAGATACTTCATGTTTTAAATATTCCAAATTTAAAATATTCAAAATATATTAATTAAAAGTCTAATTTAATATATATACTAATGTATTATATATATTTTAAAGTAATTTTAGTTTTAGTGAATCTATCTTCGGTTGCATAAGTACAAAGTTACCAGAATCTCACCGGCCAATAATAATTTTTTACTTGTTTTGTTTTGGGCGTTGACGTTCATGATGAAGAGGAATCGTGTTCGAAAGGGTTCGCTTACCGTGTAGGTCCTACAGCTCACATCATGATCAAGAGGAATCGTGTTCGAAACGCTTCGCTTACCATGTAACTTACAGTCTGCTAAATTGTAATTACAAAAGTTTCTAGAATGTGATTAAATTGTAATTACAAGAGTTTCTAGAGTGTGATCCAATGGTTTGTAATTACAAAAGTTTCTAGAATGTGATTAAATTGTAATTACAAGAGTTTCTGGAGTGTGATCCAATGGTTACTGAGTTTTGATTCCTGCGGGTTTTGTGATCCATTTTTAGACAAGATTATGTAGGTCTGAAAGTTGTCGTGGGCACAGTGTAAAAAATATTTAAAGTGTAATTCAATGGTTACTGAATTTTGATTCCTCTGGGTTTTGTGATCCATTTTTAGACAAGATTATGTATGTCTGAAAGTGTTGCGGGCACAGTGAAAAAAATATTTAAAAAAAAATGTAATGACAAAACCACAACCTCTAATTCATCTCATTTGTAAAAATAATTTACTACAGATTTTCTTGTCAGTCCAAGTCTGGTTGGTAATGGTTCGAAATCTGTTAAGATGGGCAACAATTGAAT
This sequence comes from Pinus taeda, assembly GCA_000404065.3. Classification (NCBI taxonomy): domain Eukaryota; kingdom Viridiplantae; phylum Streptophyta; class Pinopsida; order Pinales; family Pinaceae; genus Pinus; species Pinus taeda. Next base: position 101,204 of record APFE030979052.1, read on the forward strand.
TGTTTTTTATCTTTTAATAGGAACAATAAGAAAGATGGTCTAAAAGAAATCAAAGCTAGACTTGAATAGGTTAATAGTTATATAAGGACAGAGGAAGAAGAAGATGCAAATGCTTCGTAGAGCACAGGGAAGAGAACACAAAGAAAGAAAGGATAGAGAAAAAACTTTATTATCAGGGAATAAGAGATTATGGGAAGAATGAAAGTACTATCAATTTGACAAGAGACATTCTGAAAGAGAAACCACATTGGAAATGACAAATTTGCCAAGCAAAGAGGGTGGGGAGATATGTGAAGAGAGGCCTCGACCCATAAAAGTCACCATGGCAAGCCTGCAAGACAAACAATGAAGATTGAAAGATTTTCATCATTGAAAGATGAAACATATCTTACAAGAGAATTCTGATTATTAGAAGAATCTTGAGTAAAACTAGTTTGAATTATTTCAAGATTATTTTTAGAAGAAATAGAATTATTCAATTGTCCATTAGTGGAATTTGGTGTTTCTCATTCTATTGAGCTTAGTTCTTCTCCATAAGCACCAAAGGATGTTTCGGGGAAATTTTTAGATTTCAAATATGGATTAAAATATTATTTTTCTGACGTTTAAAAATGTGCCAAAAAAACTCCTAAATTGTGTGGTGGTGATACAATTTCAGGTTGATTAATAGGTATAATAGAGTTAGAATGACTAGAGGTTGCATTTCCTTCTCGTAACTATTTGTTTCATTATTCTTTTTAAGTACAAGAGCAATAAGTCATTCAGTTAGATCACTTTTTGAGGGCAAATCTCCAAGGTGGAATCTAAAACGAAGTGACATAAACCTATTATAACATTCATCAAGAGATTCATCAACATGCATAGAAAGGCACTTAATTTCTAAACACAAATTTTTGTAATTGTAATTCTAAAGGCTAAAAGAAAAACCTTCATAAAATGGTTCCATGAAGCATGGATTGAGTTGGTAGCATTTTAAACCATTTATGGATTCGTCCTTGGAATGTGCCTTGCAAACTTCATTGTCATTAGTGATATCAAAATAATCACATTTATTCAAAATTTGACAAAGATAATCTAAATCGGAAATTTTATTTTTATATATATATATATATATTAAGATTAACATTAGCATAGATTAATTTTAGGAATAAGGTAACTAGATCCATTTAAAACCAGTCAGAACCACAGGCTTAAAGGGAAAAAAGTCTAATTGGGGCTATTGGGTAGTTTCCCAAATGTTGATATGGTCATTTTTTGCCATCAACTTTTTTGGTGCTAAAAAAATGACCACAGATAAATAATCTACATAAAATCTCATATTAAAATATTTAAATTAATCATGAGCCTTATATGTATATGTATTGTTACTTTATTACTTTGGATCATGCTTTTAATTCATACAAACCTACAGGAAACATGCCCAAAAAAATTCAACTTGTTTTTTTTTACAGATGTTCACTTTAGTTTACAAATTATGAACACCATTTGGTTGCAATATCACTGCATTTGTGAACAGATATTGGGTTTTATGCACCCTAACCTCATAACGATTTACTTTCCTGGAATTATAATGTCATGGCACATCATTATCATCTCGTAAAATCCTTTGTAATGCATGTTCAAGACATGCTGGTTTTGAATTTGTGGACCTGTTACATTGTTTATGCGATCTCTTAGCCACTTCCTGACTGTGATCTCTACGAGCAAAACTCTGTTTTTTAGAAGGTTGGATTTGATTTTTTTCTTAATGGCATTACTTTTTCAAGGCAATCCTTGTTATCGATGGTGTCATGAGATATTTTTTAAATTTAAAATGGGACTTCTACGCTCACAAATAAAGAAATTAAAAAATTAAAAGTAAAGAAATTAACTTAATAAATAAATTAAATTATAAATTGAAGTTATATTATTTGTATCTATATTTTTTTTTAATTTAAAATTATTATTTATATATATATTGCTCACAGGGTTTTGGATTGACGGTTAAATGGAGCTTGTTAGGCACTCTTTTGCGGGTAGGTTATGATTCAAATCCTCGGTTGAGTGTTTAGGTAGTATTATATAGAAAAAAAAAAAAATTTTTTATATATATATATATTTTACAATGTTATATTTATTAATTATTGACCAATTTATTATTACAATAAAATAAAACTATATTTATATAAATTAATTAATTATATATATAAAAGTAAGTTGTTTTTAGTGCATTTTTTTAAAGTTTTCTTGATAGATTTATTTGGTCTAATTAATTTAAAATCCGGCATGAATTTATTGAAATCACAAGTTTGATGGATAACCCCCTACAAAATAGAAGTATCGTAAGGTGTTGAATCCATATACAATCAAAAAACTAATTTAAATAACACAAATCAAAACTTCACATCAAAATTTTCCACCGGATTCCAGCACCGAAAAATCCAAAAATCACACTAAAGACAACTCCTATATACACACCCACAGTAACCATTTTGAACTTTGTTAAATACATTTTTTTAATATATTTACATTGTTATATTTATAATATTATAATTATTAACCATATATTATTACAATAAATTAAACTTAATAAATTAAACTTCATTTATTATAGATTTAATTAACTAAAATGATTGGTATTTACATATTCTTTTTTAATTTTCAAACTGTAAATTGAAATCAAATGAAGTCTATATATATATACAAACGGTAAATCGAAATCGAATTCGAATGAAGTCTATATAGAGAGAGAAAATCATGTCGCTTGCGGCTTTGACCCTTTTAAATATATTTACAATGTTATATATTTATAAGTATTTGAAAATTTTATGAATTACAATAAAATTAAACTAATTAAATTAAAATGCATTTACATAAATTTAATTAACTAAAATGATTAATATTTACATATTTTTTATAAATTTATAAAATAAAAGTAAAATACATATTTGCATGATTTAGGTATAGGTGGGGAAAACGACTAAAATTCAACTAATCATAATTTTCAAACCATAAATCTAAATCGAGTAAAATTTGTGAGGTTTTTCTAGAAACACATATGGATAGACTTAGAGCAGATCTTAATTGTTGATAAGGATTTAATCATGGTCGTTGGAGAGCCAACGAGAGATTATAAAAGGAGGTCGATGGGGTTGGAGCAAGACACACAAGAGAAACGAGTTTCCTTGGTAGATCAATTTTTCAAAGAGCAGCAGTCAGCCAGAAGAATTCAAGCTAGAAGGAAGCAAGAGAAAGAGGGAGATCATTAGCAGATTTCTCGAGGAAGATTCCAGATCCATAAGAGTCAGTTGAGAGAGTGACAAGTTTTCCTTGGAAAGTTGTGCAAGGCATATGCAAGAAGGCTTCATTTGTTGCATCGGTTTTCCCGCATTGGGTTTTTTCGGTGACAATTGACCAAAAATACTGATGTCATATTTTTATGCATGTGCTCTATATTTCTTAATTTTTGGAATTTTATTTTCCGCAACATTTTTATTTTGAAGAAATTGCAATGTGATTCATTCGTTATTTTTTGCATAATTTAATTAGTTAGAAGAATTATTTCCAATTGTTTCATTTCAAGGAAAATTTTGCATGGTATCAGAGCAAGTTTGACATATCAGTGACTCAGAGACGAAGAGGGAGAAATTTGCAGTTCAATGAGAAGTAGCAACATTTTTTTCACCAAATTTGCGCAAAGCCAACTAGGCAGTTTAAATTGTTGCGCAAAGGGAGTGTAGGTGGAAGGAAGATTCACACAGTCCAGTAGCAGTTCCAATAGGAAGTGGTGAAGTAGAGTAGCAGTTTCTGTGAAGCAGATTAGTGAATTCGTAGGGAGATCTGGGCGCAATTGTTTTGGTAGCAATTTCATAGTTATAGAATCAACGTCAGGTGGAAGAGAAATTGTACACACTGAGGGATTTTTCCCATAGGCTTTCCAGTTTTAATCTTGAAGGAAATCTGAAATTTCCAGTTGTAGAGGCAGAACTAGCAAGAAAGATTGCACATTCCATAAAGGAGTGTGAATTCTAGAGAAGATAGCCAAGTAGGAGAGCAGGAGATCCCTATTTACTTCCCAATTGTGTGTTTTACATCAAATGGCATCGACAAGGACTTCGAGATCAGGATAGGCTAGATGGAGCCTTGAATTACTGTATCTGGAAAGCCAAGATGAATTTCTTGCTAGATAAGCATGGTCTGAGGACGTATGTAAAGAGAGTTGTATTCGTATCGACAAGGCTACAACAGCTAGAGAACTACAATAAGGAGATGGCTAAGGTGAAGCGACTGATCATTAATGGAGTGTGGAATCATGTAATCTCACAAATAACATCCAAGAATACAACCAAAGAGATGTGGGATGCTCTCATAGCTCTATCTCATAATCCTTCTGAGAATTGAAAGATGTTCCTGAAGGAGAAACTAAGGACCACTAGGATGCAAAAGGGAGAAGGAGTTACCCCCTACCTTACAAGGATTCAGGATATTTGAAATGATCTTGCCACAGTTGGAGAGACGCCACAAGAAGCTAAACTAGTGAGTATAGCTATCAACGATTTCACTGAGGAGTGGGCTACCTTCATCCAAGGCATTACTAGACGAGATCAACTACTTGGCTGGGATTGATTGTGGGTGGATTTCATGTAGGAGGAGATGTGGCTTGCTCTAGTCAAGAGTAGTCTTGGTTGTAGCAATAGAGGATCGAGGAGGAGAACATAGCCCTTGCATTGAAGTGAAAGGAAAATAAAGATCCGAGTCAGAGACAAGGCTCGTAGGAAGGAGAAAAGAAAAAAGATTTATTGAAGATCAAATGCTTCAGGTGTGGTGATTTCGGTCACTACAATACCTAGTGTCCTCAGAGGAAGAAGGACAAGAAGGAGAAGAAGGAGCAGGCAATAGCTTCAATAGAGATTGATTACTTGTCCTCCAAGTTGGAGGAATATTTCACTTTGTATGCAGCTATACCTCGAAGAGAGAGGTGGGGAAACATTGAGCTCTAGACTCCAAAGTTCCGCAGGGCTAGGCAGGATCCTTAGAGGAGAGCATTGGACAGGTGTTAAGCATCAGAAAGATGTTTAACATCGGACAAGTGTTTCCACTTAGATCAATACCTTTGCTACAGGGGCCCACAATATCTAGTTTCATATGGATCAATGTCAGGTGGCGCAGTGATCCCAAAAATCTTTTCCTTGTGATGCATTAAAGAATTACATATTAAGCTTACATTTAACCATGAAATTACAAGTGCATAAAAGAAGAGGAAGACAAGAATAGCAAGTCACGCATAAAAGACACAGGATTGATATTGGAGTTCGTCCAGGAGGGACTACGTCTCTGGGCCCTGTTCGAATTAGTGGGGAGGCGTTGTTTTCATCAGATGGCAAAATAATGAAAGTACATCAAAAGTCAAAATGACGACCTTATACCTTCAAAATTGAAGAAGCCCGAAAATTGTACATCTCTGATGAAGAAACGGACAACACCGTTGAGTTCGTGGCGTCGAGAAATGCTAAAACCATATAAAATTTGTCGAAAACTGACAAAGTGAAAATCTGGCCCCCTGGAGAAATTGCTCAGATCATGGTTTTGGCCCCCTCTCTGCACTGCTTATGGTTCCACCTGCATAGAAATTTGTGCCCACTCCTGCTTGTCTTCGGGCACTCAAATGAATGACGGTTTAAATATAATTTGGCGAGCGGATAGTCCAAAGGAGGACCGTTGGGCGCATTGGTAACTTTAGAAAATAGTTGAGGAGGGGTCGGGGATCAAATCCCGCCCCTCCCAATTTAACACAACATAATGCGCTGTTTAATTTTTTTGGGTGGCAAGTTCCCCATTAGCGGTGGCCCACTTCCCCATTTCCCATCGGTTGTTATGTATTTAAGGTGGAGGTGGAGAGGGCGGCAGGGTTGACAGCCCGCGCCCCCAAGATTATTAAAGTGCAATTATGTGGGCTCTGGGGTGGTGGGGTCATGGCCACCCACCCCACTATATATGTGCCACGGTTGAGGGAGGGGCGATGGGGGTTATGGCCCATCGACCCGTAATTAATTTTTTTTTGTTTTATACGTTGGATTTTGGGGGGTGGCGGGGTTGGTGGCTCGCCACCCCAAAAATATATATATATTTTGTTTTTGTTTTTTTTTAAATAAATCCATGGTCATTTTTGAAAAATCGGAAAATTGACCGAAGGAGTCAATTTAAGTAGGCCACAAATACGCCCAGAATGTGGCCTAGGTTGGTCGGAATCCGGTGGTCAGATTTTGTCAAAAATGTTGCCTCCTTAAGCCTACCCAGTCACCCAAGTCAACCTTGAACTTTGAATACTACTAACTTTCACATACAAACTTGGTTTGATAAACAATTCGCACGATGACAACGACGACGAGATATTCAATATGAACCTAGTTCGAGAAACTTTCGAGCATTTTGATTTTTGGGACTTTGTACTGAAGTCCCCTGTACTTTGACCAATACAATCCATCTAGATCATTCCTCCCCACTAAAGAGCTTTTGGACCCCAAAAGCATTTACACTTAGCACACTCTTTGTGTCCTTTTCAATCCACACTTTCAATCACCTGCACGTGAAACCGGTACATCTTTTGCAATCATGCACACCACACATGACTGAACAACCCTTCCTTGCCAAGAGTTTATAGCACACACTCATTGGCCAAGGATTACATAAAAAGTAATCAATACCTCAACTATTAATAAAGAAATGCCAAAATATCATCATTGCGTTTTGAAGTGATGGGAGACACACCATCACTTTTACATTTACTTGCAATGTATGATTTACAATGGTGGCTATAACAAGCTACTACCTCTAAAAAAACCAACTTAATAAAGCGGACCACCGTGAATGGGGTGGATTCATTTGTTGAACATGTTCACCTTTCGGCTCCTCTAGCGATGTTTCTAGAGCATGGAGTATCGGGCACGTGGTTTGCTGGTGTCCCTCTTTGTTGCAATGACTACAACGATTCTTTTTCCTCCAAACTTTCAGGGCTGCCTTGGGGCTCTTTTCCCTAGTGTTCCTCTGATAAGTGTTCATGGAGACCTCACTATAGCTAGACTGTGAGGAAGGAGTTTCATCGTCTGTCGTTGGCTGGTTACTAGCTGTATTGGAGCTTTCTCTCATTCACTTTTTGGTGTATCTGAGTCCAACATGACGTGGAAATTCCTTGACTTCAATGGGGTTTACGATGCTGAGGCCCTTTCCCTGATACCCCATCTTCTTCAATAGTTTGGATCCAATCCCTATAGTATGTTTTTCAAAAGTGGTGAATTCATCATTACGAAAATCATATGAAATTGGAGAATCACTTATTACCTCCAGATAGCTATGTTGCTGCTTTTCCAAGGCCTCATCCTTGGCTTGCAACTGGTGTAGCAATCTTTGTTTTTCTTCTCTTGCCTCCTGTAGAAGCCTTCTTAGCTCAACATTCTCTGCTTGGATGCGATGGTTGATCTCATCAAGTTTTTGGAGTCCTGCTGCAGGGAGTGCCCTTTTCGTTATGTCTGTTGAAATCCTTGATTCATTACCGGAATCAGACCCCAAATCTATGGGTCCTCCTACCGCAATCCCAAGGGCTGCAAACTTCATTTCATCGTCGGAATCAGACCCCAAGTCAATGGTCCTACCTCGTGCAAATCCCGCAGCTGTGACCTTATCATCTCCCTCTAACTTAGAATCTTGGTTTTGCTACACGATGGTGGCGGCCTCCTGCTTCCCCTTTTTGTCATTCCTTTCAAGTCTTAGCTCAAGGTGCAGCTTCCAACAATTTTCTTCATCATGCCCCTCTTTCTCACAATGTGTAAAAGAGGGCTTTGCTTCCCTTCTCTTGGTTGCTGCAGTTCTCTTTGGGTGGTCATCTCGTCCATGTGTTCCCCTGTTTTCCATATGAATGGCCTTTACACTAGCCGAGTCAATGGTAGTATGTTCAAACAATAATAATGAATGTCTAATGTAACTATGTAATGATCCAATATACTTAGTTACTACTTAAGGTGAGTCAAGTGCAATGCCCAAATTAAGTGCTTGTTTTCTAAACTCCTCGGTAAAACTCTGAACATCCTGACCTCTGCCTTGCCTTGAGTATTGTCAATCCATTAAGGCTTTTTTCTTATAACCCAAGGGATAAAATTGTTCTTTTAATGCAGAAATGAAACGAGGCCATGAGGAAATAATATTACCCACACTCTTACTGCTTCGCAATTTGTTCTCCCACCAGACAAGAGCGGTGCCACTTAGCCGAAGAGAGGCCAACTGAATCTTTTCCTCATCCTCTTCGATCTGCTAAATCCTACAGTAGATCTCAATCTGCCTAATCCAGTTATTAATCTTTTCTGCATTACTTTCACTGTTATACATGGGTAGATCAAATTTGACATCTAATTTAAAGAAAGGTTTCTTAGATGCACCCCTTGAATTTCTATGATGATGGTGATGAGAGGAAGAAGAAATTTCACTCATGGAAGGAGAAGGAGGGGGTTCTTCTCCACCATTTCCATGCACTGAACCTTGTTCTTCTGCCTTTTTCCCTTCTGCTTTCTCCAGCCTTGAAAGCAATTGACCGACATTTTCTGCCATTTTATAGAAGGTTTTGAGGAAATTGAGCTCCTCTTCCTAACGAGCCTCTTCATCTGCCATGCTTCTCCTTTGATGTGCATGCCCCTCTTCGACATCGAAAGACTTTAGTTTCCCTTCGCCTCTTTGGAGCCTGTTTCTTGTTAGCATACAAACATGCAATTCACATCTACAAAGACCAGCTATGATACCACTTGATCCCAAAAATCTTTTCCTTGTGATGCATTAAAGAATTACATATTAAGTTTGCATTTAACCATGAAATTACAAGTGCATAAAAGAAGAGGAAGAGAATAATAGCAAGTCACGCATATAAGACACAGGATTGATATCGGAGTTCGTCCAGGAGGGACTACGTCTCCGGGCCCTGCTCGAATTAGTGGGGAGGCCCTGTTTTCATTAGATGGAAAAATAATGAAAGTACATCAAAAGTCAAAATGACGACCTTATACCTTCAAAATTGAAGAAGCCCGAAAATTACATATCTCTAATGGAGAAACAGACAACACCGTTGAGTTCGTGGCATCAAGAAATGCTAAAACCATATAATTTTTTTTGAAAACTGACAAAGTGAAAATCTAGCCCCCTGGAGAAATTGCTCAGATCATGGTTTCGACCCCCTCTCTGCATTGCTTATGGTTCCACTTGCATAGAAATGTGTGCTTGCTCCTGCCTGCCTTCGGGTGCTCAAATGAATAATGGTTTAAGTATAATTTGGCGGGCGGATAGTCCAAAGGAGGACTGTTGGGCGCTTTGGTAACTCTAGAAAATAGTTGAGAAGGGGTCGGGGGATCAAATCCGCCCCTCCCAATTTAACACAACATAATTCACTGTTTAATTTTTTTTGGGTGGCGGGTCCGCCATGCTGGTGGCCTACTTCCCCATTTCCCGCCAGGCATTATGTATTTAAGGTGGAGGTGGAGAGGGCGGCGGGATTGATAGCCCACGCCCCCACCATTATTACGGTGCAGTTATGTGGGCTCGGGGTGGTGGGGTCATGGCCGGCCACCCCACTATATATGTGCCACAGTTGAGGGAGGGTCGGCGAGGGTTATGGCCCATCAGCACGCAATTTGTTTTTTTTGTTTTATACGTTGGATGTTGGGGGGGTGGCGGGGTTGGTGGCGAGCCACCCCAAAAATATATACATATTTGTTTTTTGTTTTTTAAATAAATCCATGGTCATTTTTCAAAAATCGGAAAATTGATCAAAGGAGTAAATTTAAGTAGGCCACAAATTAACCCAGAATCTGGCCCAGGTTGGCCAGAATCCGGTGGCCAGATTTTGTCAAAAATGCTACCTCCTTAAGCCTGCCCAGTCACCCAAGTCAACCCTAAACTTTTATTGCTCCTAACTTTCGCATATGGACTCGGTTTGAAGAACCGTTCACACCACCGCGATCACGACGACGAGATCTTCAACATGAACCTAGTTCAAGAAAATTTCAAGAATTTTGATTTTTGGGCCTTTGTACTGAAGTCACCTTTACTTTGACCTGTACGATCCATCTGGATCACGCAATCAGTCCTTGAGGGACAGGTGCAATACTAGTTGAAGTCAAAAGTTAAGGGGCGCAAAGCAGTTGCAGTGCAAGCATTCTTAGTGGACAGTGCAAATACTAGTAGCAATCAGATTCTTAGGAGACAATTGCATTTCAAGAGACAAAGTTGATTCAGAAATTAGTTCTCAGTTGCACTGGTAGTAGTGGTTTCAACAACATGAGATTGTTGCAGCACAATGCAAAGTTTGTAGTAGTACAGGATGTACAGTGTCGTGTTAGCAACAACACAAATGCAAGGTGGTTCAACTCAGAGTAGCAAATGAATCAAAGATGTGCAATAGTTGTTGGTGGGTAGTGGCAGGTTGTCACAATTTTCAGACATCAACAACGTGTATGGGACGATGTTATGAGATCGTCTATAACACCTTCCTTGCTAAGAGGGAGTGATGATTGGGTAGCATTGGACATGTGTTCTAGTATCAAATTTGATCAGAGAGGTTTGGAAACATAAGAAACCCAAAACCCAGAAAATGTTTCTGGAAAAAACACCTAAAGATTCCTCAATTAAGTTAATTAGTGAGTAATTAAATTTTTCCTAAGTCTAACTTAGGAAAAATGATTAATTAATAGGAATTAATTGAAAAAGGTGATATTTCTTTAGAAACTCACATGGATCGATTTAGATAAGATCTTAACCATTGGTGAGGGTTTAATCATGGTCATTGAAGAGAAAATGAGAGATTATAAGAGGAGGTCGATGGGGTTGGAGCAAGACACACAGGAAGAGCGAGTTTCCTTTCTAGATCGATTTTCCAAAGAGCAACAGTCAGCCAAAAGAATTTGAGCCAGAAGGAAGCAAGATCAAGAGGGAGATCAGTAGAAGATTTCTAGAGGAGGATTCCAAATTTGGAAGAGTCATTTGAGAGAGGGACATTTTTTCCTTACGAAGTTGCGCAAGGCCTGCGCAAGGAGGCTTTGTTTAGTCAATTTAGTATGTTCTAAATTGCTGCATTAATTATTAATCCAAGAGTTTTAAACTGATGAAGTGTGACGCACTATATGTGCAGGACAACCTCTTTCTTACTTTTTATTGTTTTCAATTTTTATTTTGTTTTGGGGGTTTTATCTTCGTTTATTTCCTAATGTGAATGGAAATCCTATTCCTAAGTTTTAAGAATATTTTAGAAGGCAAGTATGGATATATATTTTAAGGCAATTATGTCCTTTATGATGATTTCTAGAGCTTACACTTTAGAGGATCTCAAAACATACTAGTAATGAAACAAACAGTTAAATAAGAATGGAAATGTGCTGTTATTAAAATCAAACAAATGATGAACTACTGATCATGAAATCACTATCCCTGCTGCTCATCTAAATATAGAAAAATAAGTTAAGCTACTACACTCAAACAAGTCAAAAACTGCAAACTAATAAAAGTAAAATCAATTCACTTCATTTATAGTCCGATAGCTCGCCAAGTAGTCTGTTCAGGGTTAAGCTATGGCTCTGGAGATAACGTCAATAACATGAGGAATTGATATCTAATTGCAGAAAAATAAAACTAAAATCAAATCACATCATTCATAGTCTGATAGCTCGCCAGGTAGTCTTTTCGGGGTTAAGGTATGGCTTTGGAGATAACGTCAATGATATGAGGAATTTGATATCTAATTGCAGAAAAATAAAACTGAAATCAAATCACATCATTTATAGTTCGATAGCTCGCCAAGTAGTCTTTTTAGGGTTAAGCTATGGCTTTGGAGATAACGTCAATGATATGAGGAATTTGATATCTAATTGCAGAAAAATAAAACTAAAATCAAATCACATCATTCATAGTCTGATAGCTTGCTAGGTAGTCTTTTCGGGGTTAAGCTATGGCTTTGGAGATAACATCAATGATATGAGGAATTTGATATCTAAACTAGCTAACAAAGTAAGCGAATAAGACTGAAATCACAACATAACTGAAATTGAATAGCTAAGAAAAACAAAGTCAGCAGAGAGGCTAATCTCATGTCACTAGTTATTGCAAAAATTGTATGAAAATGCCCGGGCCTAGCCTATCCTAAAACACACACTGATCAGTGTTAGCAAAATATACAATACTTGAAAAAAATCATGTACAGGAATGAAATGTTAACATCATAACTAACTTGTGAAATATACACAGGTGGACAAACTATGAAATATGTGCAATGGAAATAAGGAAACAACATATAAAAACTTTATAGAAATAAAGAAAATAAAACCTCAGCCAGCAGGGGCCCTCTGCACGGCCTTGGTCAACACGCTATCAGTTTGGAATTACACTCACACAGTCATATAAAACAGAGTCTTGTTTTATTGCAAACAGAGGAAGAATCCTCTTGTTACAATAGCAGGACCAGTTCACGGCACAATACAATGACTAATAGCAAAACAACATCAAAAATTAACTAGTTCTATGCGTGTGCAAATGCATTATTTATAAGGGAAATTTCATAATTGTTTTCCTATGGAACACTTTCAACAAAGGACACGTAAAAAGACAGCATCCGTGAACTTAGCGTGATGGTTGCCAAGATCATTCAATCTATCAAAAGATGGTTGTTGGATTTGTGTCGTGGGGGCAGTCTATATCTGTCAAAATGAACCCATGGATCTAGGAATGGCCTCGGACCCTTCACGTGTTTGAAAACAAAGACCTATTTGCCGTAGAACTCTTCGTTTGACCACCGTTTGACCAAGGGCTTCCCCTGCGAATTTGGTTGAACCAATAGGACCTGATCCATGTCCAGATCATTCCTTACTTGCCCGCGTGCCTCATTTTGCTTGATGACACCTGTAACCTAGAGATCAACAAAAACAACTGCGGAAAGTCGAATTAGCTGTGGAAAGTGGCTGCATTCCATAGCTAATGAGCAAAATCTAATTCAAATAGCAAACACAAAAACATAGTTAGGAAACCACTGAAATTCTCTTTTAGAATCAATATGTAATGACGTTTGATAGCTTATGAGGTACTAGTGAGGGGAAAATGTCTAGGAAAGTGTGTAGGAGAGATGTAGTTTCAGGGCTCAACATACCCCCACTGTGAAGGTGTTGCATGTCCCCATGCAACCAAAACTTTGACCATCCTCCCTTCAGTTCATGTGTTCTGAGACCTCTGCTAACACATCCAACCTTCTTCTCTTCTTTCTTGGCACCACTGTCATCCTAGGCTTTCTCATTAGGCACCTGAACTTGAGGTTGATAAGAGCTCTACTCAACCTACTACTCTTTTTCTTCAATTTCCTATTCATCTTCTGCCACAACCCAAGATGCAACATGGTGTGGTCGTGAATAATTTTATCCAACCTACTTTGTTCCTTCAATGTTTCATTTTCTCTTTTGATGTGTCTATTCAAGACCTCCAGTTCAAAACTTCTTGTTTTAGTGATTGGATTAGAGCTTCCTGTGCTGTGTTAGGCTGGGTAGATGAAGTGCCTGGATCTATGGCAGTCTTCTCCAATGACTCGATAAAATCATACATTTCTTGCTGGTTTGGATCTATCTCAGGTGTAGTCTTTCATAGACTGACCCCAAAATCTGGTTGAAAAGGATTGATCTCAATATCTGGAGGACTAGTCTCAATATTTGGTTGAGAATGTGGTGGGCTACGGCCAGGAGAGATTGTTGGAGATTGTTCTGTTGTTTCCTCTCCTAAGTCAATGAAGTGGGCCCCTTTAGTTTGTACTTTCCTCAGTTTTCCTTTAAGTCTGGAGCTCCTCCTTAGATTCTGTGAGCTGGGGTCCCCTTTCTCCACACTTTGTTTTTCTTTCCCTTTCCTATTTGCTACAGCTGATTGTTCCTTAAGGTAGATGAGTCTTTCAGAGAGTATTTGATCCTCTTCTGAGAAAGTTTCTAGGGTTTGATAGGCAGCTTCACTATTTCTTTTCTCCTTTGGTCTCCCTTGCTTCCTATCTTCAGTTCTTTCCTTCCTATTTTCAGACAGCTTCTTTTCCTTACTATTTTCTTTAGCTATGTTAGTAGGAGTGTCCTGAATTTTCACACTTATTTTCTTTCTCCTACTTTTCTTAGCTGAGCTACTTTCAGGTGTCTCAGGTGGGTCCTGAAAGAAGTTTCAAATCAAAAATTGTTCCCATGTATCTTTTCTTTCCTTCAACTGTTTTTCAATCAAGATTTTGACAAGGCCGTGATGGTAAAGGTGGGGCTCTATGTAATCCAAGTTCTTTTGTATAGTTGTGGACATCTTTTTCAGGCTATTCAACAGAAAATAGGGCAAATTGATAGTTTGATTTTCTAGGAATTTCATTAGCAGCCGGGTGTGGTACATGTACATGGACCCAAACCATCCTTCACATGTAATAAACTTCTGGATTATCAATAATAAACTAGTCCACTTTTCCTCTAGAGTAGTAACAGGGATTCCAAGTTTGAAGACAGTTATATCCATACCTGGGTTACGCAACATAATCCTCCAGGCCTTCTCATCAAAATTTCTGTTTTTGAACCATCGTTCCCCTTCCTGTGGGAGTTCCGTTGATGCTGTGATAGATGTCTCTGTGACTGAGAATTTAAGATCTCCAACCTCAACTTCCACACCATCAAAAGACCTTGCAAATGTCTTCGTAACTTCTTTGTTGTGCCCTCTGAATTTCTGAATGAACTGCAGCCACCGTTCCTTCCGTAATATACTCTTCAATTGTGGATAACCCTCCATGAAGTTAGGCTCGTCCGGCTCTGTTCGCACCAGTAGACCCATTTCTTCCTCTGCCTTAAACATACGTCTGTGAGTGATGGACTGTGAATAATGGACTGACGGAGGTAAAACGGTTGTGTTAGTGGGAGACGGAGAACAGGTAGTGAAAATGAGCTCACGGAGCGGAGGTTTATGTGAACAGGGCAGAAATAAAAAATGCAACTTCAAGAGTAAGCCCGAGAGAGCTTTGAACTAGACGACTGCAAAATAGACGTTAGCATGCTCAAAAAATGGCTACAAAATTTGTGTTGCAGGAAAGATCCATGATCAAATAGATTACGTTCTCATAATGACCTGGTTCAACAGGTGGAATGTCAAAGTACAATTGAACACGAGTTAAATTCGGAGACGGATCATGAGGCCGTTAAAAATTAATGCAAGGTTCGTGGTGGAATGATGTAAAGGCCATGGAGCGGTTATGAGAGCTATCAAGGCGAATCATTACATATAATGGAGCCGGTGGTTTCATAACTATATAAAATGTGCTTTAAAATGCTATTTGAAATGAACTTTTATCATACCTTAGAATCTTACCACTTTCGTCCACTGACCTTTTGATTAGCTGCTTCTTGTTGGTGCTTTAGGTGCTTTATATCTTCAAAATATTTCCTTTGTCATACTTGCATTTAGTTCTTATTATTATTTGGCTAACATCTGACTGTCTGTGCTGAAATACAGAGTGTTAGCTATGGGATCTACAATCAGCTGCGGAATCAGTTTTTAGTTGCGGAAACAAGATTCAGCTGCGGAAACTGACACAGTGATCATATGACTGAATGGAGATGGATGAATGATGACTGAGTGAATGAAAACTGGTCATGAAAGGACTTTTATTGGTGGAATATGATGATAAAATGAAATGAGATGAAGTGAAGTGAAGTGAAATGAAGTGAAGTGAAGTGAAATGAAGCGAAGTGGAGTGAAATGAAGTGAAGTGACATGAAACTATGAAATGAGAGAGATTTTTTTTTTTGGAAAATATAGGGCGTTAGAAGGTTCTGATTTTTGCCCTGTATTTTCTGTATAAGACTGCCAATCAATGATTGGTTTTCAAGCTTATACAATATATATATATATATTATATATATATATATTATATATATCTATATATTATATATATATATATATATATATATATAATATATATATATATATATATATGTATATGTATATATTTTTGTAAACAGAAAAGGACAAGGACTAGGCTGGTGGAGAAGAAGGATTCTTCTTCACCAGCCTTATTGCAGAGTTATCCTGAAAGATTTTGACAAATTCCTCCTTTAAGAGTGGCTTACGATAGATCTTTAATCTGTGACCATTCACAATAAGAGGAGTTTGGTATTCATTAATGGTTTTGATTCTTACCGCTCCATTGCTAAAGACTTTGTCAATCTCATATGGCCCAAGCCAATGAGTCTGAAATTTACCTTTGAAATCTTTGAACTTGGAATCAAATAGCAATGCCCAATCTCCTTCTTGAAACTTTTTCTCCTTGATGTATTTTTCATGCCACTTAGCTCTTTGATATTGAACTAGATCAGTTCTTAGGATTGCCTCTTGTCTGATCTCATGTAGTTCATTCAACTGCTCCATTCTATGCTTTTGGGCTTTAGATAGATCCATTCCCAACTGAACTGCCATCTTGAAAGTTTTAACTTGGAGCTCGATGGAGAGCAGGACTTCTTTCCCATAAACAAGCTCATAGGGAGAATGTCCTGTTGTATTCCTCCATGTAGTTCTATAGGCCCATAAGGCTTCAGGAAGTGTTTCTATCCAATCTCTTCTATGCAGATGAACAGTCTTGGTAATGATGCCTTAAATAACTTTGTTTGTACATTCCACTTGACCATTTTCTTGCGGATGGTAAGGAGTAGATTTTCTGTGCTTGACCTTGTATTCTTCCATCAGCTTCTCCACCAGTTTGGATGTGAATGACCTCCCTGATTGTCACAATTTCTCTTGGAACACCAAAGCGAGTAAAATATCCTCATAAAGAAAACTAACAACTGAATGCTCAGTAGCAGAAAATAATGCTTTGGCTTCTACCCATTTAGTGACATAATCAGTACATACCAATATATACTTTCTTTGTTTAGATGGTGGGTTAATAGGTCCAATGAAGTATAAAGCCCATTTTTCAAAGGGTTCGATGAGTTCCTGTGGCTGCAATGGCATTTCATTTGAGATGGTAGGTTTCCCTACTCTTTGGCAACTGTCACACCTTTTGACATATTGTTTTGCATCTTTGAAGAGGGATGGCTAATAATATCCTAAAGAGAGGATTTTATAGGCTGTCCTTCTGTCAACAAAGTGTCTGCCGCATGGTTCATCATGACATGCTTTGAGGATATTAGGCATTTCATCTTCTCTAACACATCTTCTAATCACAAGATCTGGCCCTGTTTTAAACAATTCGTTAGAAATCCATGAATATTTTGAACTCTCCTGAATAATCTTTCTTCTTTCACCAGGAAATAAATGTGGAGGTAAGTTTCCCTGTAACGCAAATAGTTACTATATCTGCATACCAAGGGGTCTTAGTAGTTACTGCAAATAAATATTCATCAGGAAACTTGTCCTCTACAGGAGAATCTTCTTTAGTATTTTGAATCCTAGACAAGAAATCAACTATTGTATTGTGTTTCCCTAGTCTATCTAACACAGTAATATTGAATTCCTGTAAAAGTAGGAGCCATCTTGTAACTCTGCCATTAGTAATGGGTTTGTTCATTAGATATCTAATTGCATAATGATCAGTATGAATAAAAGTTTCATAGCCTGTTATATAATGTCTGAACTTATTGATTGCATGAACAATAGCTAAGAACTCTTTTTCAGTCACAGTATAGTTCAACTCAGTGGGAGTTAAAATTTTACTAGTATAGTAAATGGCATAAGGAACTAAATCTTTTTGTCCCAACATAGCCCCTAGAGCTGTATTTGAAGCATCTGTAGAAATATGGAAAGGGAGTTTCCAATTTGGTCCTCTCAAGATAGGTGCTTCAAATATTCTTGTTTTCAAAGTTTCAAATGTTGATTGACAATCAGGACCCCATTTGAATTCACAGTCTTTTGTAAGCAGTTTGAAGAGTGGAGATGCTATTTTGGTGAAGTTTTCTATAAATCTTCTATAATATCCAGTAAATCCCAGAAATTTCTAACATCTTTTTGACAATTTGGAATAGGTAACTTGGAGATGACTTCAACTTTTGATCTATCAACATTAATCCCATCCCCTGGAATATGATGTCCTAAAACAATACCTTTAGTAAACATCATAAATCATTTTTCATGACTTAATTAAAGGTTTGTTTCTTTACATCTTATAAGGACTTTTTCCAAATTTTCTAATGCCTCTTCAAACAAATCACCATAAACTG
>APFE030979052.1:119426-192941 GCA_000404065.3 Pinus taeda
GTTTACATTGAGTAATTTTTGGAGCTCTTCTTTCACTATCTCCCTAAGATTTGGATTCATCCTTCTCTGAGGTTGTCTGATTGGTCTACTGTTTTCCTCGATATAGATAAGATGGATGCAAGTCTTAGGGTCAATACCTTTCATATCAGTATACTCCCATGCAAATGCAATAGAATGTTTTTGCAAGATTTTGGTTAGTTCTTCCTATTGTGACTTTTCCAAAAAAAAATTGATATTCAATGTTTTACCTGGAAAAATCTCAATGGTAGACTACCGAACTCTTCCACAGAGTAAAGAGACATTTGTCTTGATGATAAATATTCAATATCAGAATCTAACTAAATTATGTGTGGTCATGTTCTGAAGATGTTTCAAATTTTTCTAATGTGTTCAGAATTTGACTATCTTCACTAATTTTAGAAATGGTAAAGACAAGTTGTATAATGTCTTCATCATCGACCCATTCATTGTCTCCTACTTCTGTAATTTATTTTGCTGGAGGATACAAATTGAATTTCTTTGTCGAACTACCATCAGAAATGTACATATCCCCAGATCTACAACTAATATAAGCATCAGCTGTGGCTAGCCAAGGTCTTCCTAAGATGAGTGGGTGACCTCCTAAATAACTCTTGGGAGTTAAAATCATGAAATCTACTGGATATACCCAAAAATCTAAGGAGACTGAAATATCTTCTTATACACCATCTGGTTTGATTATTGATCTATCTGCAAGTTGCAGTAAGGTGGGTGTAAAAAGAAGATTAGGAAGTTTACGTTGTTCCGTAGTCTGTCTACTCATAATGTTTATAGCAGCCCCTAAGTCAATCAAAGTATTTGGAATTTCTATCCCATTTATATGTGTCTTGACAATTGGACTGCCTGGATCCACATATTTCTGCATAGTAATTTTTCCCATCATGATATCTGCAATTTTTCCTACCAGGTAAATTCTTCTTGTATCTCTTTGTTTCCTTCCTGGTCTTTTGAGACTCAACTCCTTTATTGTTTTTGCTAGAATAGGAATCTCTCTAATGGCTTGTAGCAAGGGGATCTTGATACAAACATTCTTTAATTCATCTAGAAAATCATAGTCAGGCAACAAGATTTGTTTTTCCACCCCTTTGTCAATTTGTAATCTTTCAGGGAAAGGAAGTGTGGATGAAGATGCAGGTTTCTCAACTATAGGAGTTGTGGGGGTTGACTCTTTTTCTTTTTCTTTTTGAATGATTGGGTTTTGAAGAGATGCTTCCTAAGAACCTTTATTGACTTTAAGAGAATCCTCCTTAGAGGTATCTTGCTCCTGAACATCTATAGAAGGTTTTTCTAAAACTCTACCAGATCTGAGTTGAACATCATTAAGAGGAACAATCATATAGATAGGAAATTGTTGTCCTTCTACCATGTAAGCATTCTGAGGATTTTTATTGTTAGGATTTGGCAATGGCTGAGCTGGTAGTTGATTTGTATTTTGTTGAAATGGAAGCAAGAGTTGAGGATTTGGATTTTGTTGAGAAGGTTGTTGTTGTGGAAATGGCAATGAAAGTTGTGGGTTTTGATTTGGAAGTTGTGGATTTTGTTGATTTTCAAAAGATGGAGGATATTGATAAAATTGAGCAAATCTCCCATAAGGATTTTGCATCCCTTATGCCCATGATTGATATGGATTTTGAGGTTGGGGCCAAGGTTGTTGCCAAGAATTCCAATTTGGCAAGAGCTGAAAATTCATAGGATTGTTAAATCCTTGATTTTGTTGCCCCTGCCAATGTCTCCATGAAACAAAACAAAGGGACTCTACTGAATTTGGATCTTCTTGAAAGACAGATTTGAGTCCAGGAATTGAAGGAAAATCCTTGGTCTCATGACTTTCTGAGCAAATCATACATGTTTCTACAACTTTTGCATCCAAGGGACATTCCCTTAGAGCATGTTTCTTTCTACATTTTGGACAAAAGATGGCCAAGGCATCAGCTTCTGCTTTCTGCTTGTTTTGTATTTTAAGGGTGTCTAGTTGTTCACTAAGGCTCCCTAGAATATCAGTTTTGAATTCATCAAGCATATTTCCAATCTCTGCCCTACTTACTGATCCAGTTGTAGATTTGTTTGGTCTAATAAGAGAAGGATCTCTAGACCCTTTTCCCGTTTTAGATTTTCCCCTTGAGAGATGGACACGTAGTTCTGCTATGTCACGAAGTGGAAGTTGAGAAATGTCTGCCTTCCCCATCATGTTTAAAATATCTATCCATTCATCTCTAATGGCTTTCAATAGAAGGGCTTTCAAGGTTTCCTCGTCTAAATTACTCATTTTTGCTCTCTTTAAGTTGTATTGAAATATTTCAAGTAAATACGCAAGTTTTATTTCTTTTTGCATCATTTTGAATACCTCATCCTTATGATTGGTGGGCATACAATAGTCCAGGTATCTATCCAAAAATGTTTGTTTCATATCATTCCAAGTCCTAATAGATTGAGTGACTAATCCCATGAACCATTTCAAAGCATCCCCCTTCAATGTTGAAGGAAACAGTTGAGTTTTTTAGAGTCTTCCATATAGTCATAGGTTCAGCACAAGACTTCAAACTCAAATAGAAATGTTTCAGGATCCTCACTTCGCAACCCATAAAAGTTTGGTAGGACAGATGGTGAAATGTTTTTCATTGTTGCATGAGTTTCCTCATCAACTATAGGGAATCCAAATGAGTTATCTCCTTCCCTATTTACCCCATTATTACCTCCACCTCCACCATTGTTGCCCCCATTATTTCCTCTTCCTCTACCTCTACCCCCAAATACATTTACTACTTCCTCCGTCATGATAGTTTCCTCAGAATCTTTTGGTTCTTCTATTAATGGTGGACGAAAGAGAGTTTCTCCCTTTTCCTCTTCTTCAGGTGATTCTACTTCTTGGATTACAATGGGTTCCCTTGTAGAAGTAAAAAAAGGTTATTCTCCTAGATCAGATTTAGTAGATAGTGTGGGAGAATCTTCTAATTCAGTTGTTGCTCCTTGAATTCCAAGAATCCTAAGGCTAGGAGTAGATGGAGGTGAATCTTGTCTATGCCTTGAAGTAGCTGGAGTTGTGAAAATCGAACTCTTGGCCCTAGCTATAAACCTTCCCCTAGAATCTCTTGCTCTATGCATGTCATTTTTTATTTTTTATTTTTCGTTCAATTCGGGCTATTAATTCTCTTTCTGATCTTCCAGATCACACTAGGTGCAAGAAGAGAGCATAATCAAGAAATTATTGAACTAATAACTCTCTTTTCTGATCCTCCAGATCACACTAGGTGCAAGAGGAGAGCATACTTCAAGAAGTTATCAATTTTTCCCTTCTTCTTTTTATGTAAGAGATCGGCTACCTAGTTACACTTCCCCGACAACAGTGCCAAAATGTTTAGTCAATTTAGTATGTTCTAAATTGCTGCATTAATTATCAATTCGGGAGTCATAAATTGATGAAGTGTGGCGCACTATATGTGCAAGACAACCTCTTTCTTACTTTTTATTGTTTTCAATTTTTATTTTGTTTTGGGGGTTTTATCTTTGTTTATCTCCTAATGTGAATGGAAATCCTATTCCTGAGTTTTAAGAATACTTTAGAAGGCAAGTATGGATATAGATTTTAAGGCAATTATGTCCTTTATGATGATTTCCAGAGCTTACACTTCAGAGGATCTTAAAACATACTAGTAATGAAACTAACACTTAATCAAGAATGGAAATGTGTTGCTATTAAAATCAAACAAATGATGAACTACTGATCATGAAATCACTATCCCTGCTACTCATCTAAATATAGAAAAATAAGTTAAGCTATTACACTCAAACAAGTCAAAAACTGCAAACTAATAAAAGTAAAATCAATTCACCTCATTTATAGTCCGATAGCTCGTCAAGTAGTCTTTTCGGGGTTAAGCTATGGCTCTAGAGATAACGTCAATAACATGAGGAATTGATATCTAATTGCAGAAAAATAAAAAGAAAATCAAATCACATCATTCATAGTCCGATAGCTCGCCAGATAGTCTTTTCGGGATTAAGCTATGGCTTTGGAGGTAATGTCAATAATATGAGGAATTTGATATCTAATTGCAAACAAAAAAAAAAACTAAAATCAAATCACATCATTCATAGTTCAATAGCTCACCAGGTAGCCTTTTCGAGGTTAAGCTATGGATTTGGAGATAACGTCAATGATATGAGGAATTTGATATCTAATTGCAGAAAAATAAAACTAAAACCAAATCACATCATTCATAGTCTGATAGCTCGCCACGTAGTCTTTTCGAGGCTAAGCTATGGCTTTGGAGATAACGTTAATGATATGAGGAAGTTGATATCTAAACTAGCTAACAAAGTAAGTGAATAAGACTGAAATCACAACATAACTGAAATTGAAAAGCTAAAAAAAACAAAGTCAGCAGAGAGGCTAATCTCATGTCACTAGTTATTGCAAAAATTGTATGAAAATGCCCGGGACTAGCCTATCCTGAAACACACACTGATCAGTGTTAGAAAAATATAAATACTTGAAAAAAAATCATGTACAGGAATGAAATGTTAACATCATAACTAACTTGTGAAATATACATAGGTGGACAAACTATGAAATATGTGCAATGGAAATAAGGAAACAACACATAAAAACTTTACAGAAATAAAGAAAACAAAACCTTAGCCAGCAGGGGCCCTCTGCACGGCCTTGGTCAACATGCTATCAGTTTGGAATTACGCTCACACAGTCATATAAAACAAAGTCTTGTTATATTGCAAACAGAGGAATAATCCTCTCGTTACAGTAGCAGGACCAATTCACGGCACAATACAATGACTAACAACAAAATGACATAAAAAATTAACTAGTTCTATGCATGTGAAAACGCATTATTTATAAGGGAAATTTCATAACTGTTTTCCTATGGAACACTTTCAACAAAGGACACGTAAAAAGACAGCATCCGTGAGCTTAGCGTGATGGTTGCCAAGATCATTCAATCTATCAAAAGATGGTTGTTGGATTTACGTCGTCGGGGCGGTCTACAGCTGTCAAAATGAACCCATGGATCTAGGAACGGCCTTGGACCCTTCACGTGTTTGAAAACAAAGCCCTGTTTGCCGTAGAACTCTTTGTTTGACCACCGTTTGACCAAGGGCTTCCTCTGCGAATTTGGCTGAACCAATAGGACCTGATCCATGTCTAGATCATTCCTGACTTGCCCACATGCCTCATTTTGTTTGATGACACATGTAACTTAGAGATCAACAAAAACATCTTGCGGAAAGTTGAATCAGCGGCGGAAAGTGGTTGCATTACGCAACTAATGAGCAAAATCTAATTAAAATAGAAAACACAAAACCATAGTTAGAAAACCACTCAAATGCTCTTTTAGAATCAATATGTAATGATGTTTTATAGCTTATGAGGTACTAGTGAGGGGAAAAAGTCTAGGAAAGTGTGTAGGAGAGATGTAGTTTCAAGGCTCAACAGACTTTAGAGGAGAGTTTGATTCAGCCAGAGGAGGAGTCAATTTAGTTGATGGGGGCTGGAATAAATTCCAAGAGGCCAAGTGAGTCACTTCTAGGGGTAGAGACAGACCGAGATGTAGGATTCAACGTGTTCCAGAGGCAGTGCGAATTATCCTGCACAGAGGCTCATGCAGGGGCATTTCATGTAGCCCAATTCGGCCAGATTTCATAGAAAAATCAGTTGTGGTGCTAAGGTATTGGCTTCACAGATATTTTACTAGTATTTCTCTCATATTGGATTACTAGATTGAATCCAAATTGTACTTAGAATTTTTGCTACTACATAATAATAAAACCCTCATCTGTTGTATCGTTTTTCTCGCACTGGGTTTTTCCGGGGACAATTTTCCAAAAACAACGATGTCATATTTTTGTGTGTGTGCTCTATATTTCTCAGTTTCCATCCTTTTATTTTCCACAATATTTTTATTGTGAAGAAACTGCAGTGTGATTAATTTGTTATTTTGTCATAAAAAAATAAACTACATAATTTAATCAGTTAGAAAAGTAATTCCAGTTGTTTCATTTCAAAGAAAATTTCACAAGAAGTTGTCTCAGTATAATACAAGTATGGCCCTGTTGCTAGTGAGCGTTTAAAGCTTCAACATGTTTACTTGTACTTCCCACACATGTGTGTTCTCAACTTTCTTATGCGACACCCTTTTGATTAGCCTAATTTAGAAAATTATTTTTAGCAATTAGGTGAAGCGAGTGACGTGGTATGAGGGGTTTTCTATTTAAAGAAATAGATGTGATACTAGTTAAGTTTGACCCCACTAGTTTTCTCATCATCTATCAAAGTAGAGGATTTTAAATGTGGAGGGGTAAGGGAGGGAATCAAAGTAAAGATCGACGACAATTCATTATTTTATTAAGTGAACTATGGGATTTGATTCATATCTACATGTTCCCCATCGTCATGTTTTATGTATGAGAAAACAAAAACTTAGCAATGATGACCTTTAGATAAATGAAATCCTACTGAAAAGATAGAGTAACTATTTCTTGATGTAAACCACTTGTGATGGTAGAAATAGATTTTTCCCCATATATACTTTGGAAATGCCACGAAATCAAATCCAAAACCAAGAGTCAAGCAAAACCAATCAAAGCCAAAAGCACTCAAAACAACTATGAGCTACAATAAACCTCACAATCTTGAAATAAAAAGAGAAGTCATGATATAAATAAGTCTCAACTCAAACAAGATAGAAGAAGCATCTTAACATAAAGAATCAAGATCTTCTTACGTTTTTTGCATTATGTCAAGTGCGTTAAATTTTTGCCTCGCTTGGTGGGTTTGTTATTTAGACCTTTTATTTAAAGCAAACTCTCCAATCTAAAGCATAATTGTGATTAAAATATGCATATGAGTGTTTTATCAGGGTTCTACTTTCTTTCGCTAATCTTTCTTTAATACCAAACTTGCAAGACTTTATGATCAATTTTTTAGAGATAAGGCTTACAATAAGTTTTGAAAGAGTATAAGCAAGATAATAAGCAAAACTTGGAAATGAAAAAGAAATTTCCCTAAATGCATCCTAACGATTTCTCCTTTTCAACATTAAGGTTTTTGACGACTACTTTATTCTAAGGTTGATCTAATCTACTAGTAAAGTCAAGTCTCCAATTACGTTAATGAAAACCTGCAAGAAGAAGAATAACAAAAATGAGAAACAAAATGTGACTAAAAGACAAAACAAGAACTGAAATGAAAACGAACAACAAATGAAGATCAACATATGTATGTGTAACAACCCTGGGTTAAAAGTTCATGTAAAAAGTTAATGAAGGCAAAATAAAACCAAGGTCAAGGGACACTTATTCGAAGCTAAACGTTGGGAAAAATATCCTAGTGAGCATCATTTTTTGTGTATTAAGGCTAAGGGTAAATTGGCAAAGGTAATGGAAAAGGGTTTGAAAAGGAAAGGTATTATTGGCGTTTTATTTATGAAAATAATGGAAATTAGGAGAAAAGGGAGGTGAAAGGTCACAGGTTGCATGTGAGGAGGAAATTGAAGCAAAATTAAGGAAAAAATAAGAAAATAGAGGCATGAATAATAAAAGGACACCAGAACATCGGTTTGTAGCCTTTTGTTAGTTCATTTTCAGAATTGGTTTTCAGAAAGGAGAAGAACACCAAGAGGATAAGGAAAGAAAGTAAGCAAAGGAAGGATAAGGAAAGAAAAGGGAAGCAAGGATCAAGAAAGGAAAGGTTGGATCAAGCAGCTTCAACATGAATACTTGCAAATAACAGGTTGCATGTATGATTTCCTAGTTGGTTTTGGCATGCATGGTATTTGCATGTGTGTATTTAGTTTCATTGTTGTTGGTGGCATGGATTTTGTCGAGTTTTGACAGTGTTTTTTAGCCTTGCCTTGCCATTTCTCAATAGTCATGGTGTGATGGGATTCTTTCTCGATTGAGCTCTAGATTGTTAGAATTTTTTGGATCCGAGTGAGGCGGTCTCAAGAAAATCCCAAGGGTTGGGGGTGGAGATGGTTTTCTCCACGAAGCCCTCAACAAGTGGGTGGGGACAAGAAGATTCCTCAAGGGATGGTGAAGGAATTCTGAGGCACCCAAGCTCAGTTTGGTTTTGATATCTTGGAGTCGGTTTAGGTGAGATCGGGGTATGGTGAGGGTGGAGGTGGAACCTTTGGATTATTAATTTTTGCAATTAGGGTCAAATTCCACCTTGGACAACTCAAATTATTGAGATGATGATTGCATAAAATTACTCTTTTTGAGAGGACCAAAATTGACCTAAATATCACCCTATTTGGACAAGCAGAAGTTGCTTTTTGAATTATTTTATACACTCATGTATATTGGGATAGGTCAACCCTAAGCACATGTACAATTGGATAGGTCAGGCTCAACATCAAGTGGACCCTCATGGAAGCCTATAAATAGAATAAACCTCAAGCTCATTTGGACACATTGATCAAGCCATATTCTACTCTCTTCTATTGTCTTGGTTCGCACAGGTCTGGCAGAGGAAGTTTGCTTAAGGGTCTGAAATTACAGGGGTGAATCTCGCACTGATATATGGTTTTTGTTTCTCAGTCGCACGCATGTAACTGAGCAATTTTTTTCCATGGACGTACACAAACAATTGCTAAGGGAGCGTGCAGGAAGTCTCATACGCTCAAGCAGAATCTTGAAGGGAGTGTACAGGGTTTCTGACACAAATCGGGTAGTTTGGTCCCCAGATGCACGCACACAATGGCTAATGGAGCATTCAGGAAGTCTCAGACACTCGCATAGAAGCTTGAAGTGAGCATCCAGGGTTTTTTAAGCATATCGAATGGTGTCTGTCCCCAGACGCACGCATACAGTCTTCCAGGGAGTGTCCAAGTCAAACACAGATGCTCGCACACAATAGCTAAGGGAGCATCTAGGAAGTTTCAGTCGCTAGTAGTATGCCTTATTGGGAGTGTCCAAGGTTTTGATCTAGGGTTTAACATTTTCCTTCAGTGGTTTGAAGGATAAATGGTTTTTCTCTATTTTTCTGTAGTTCTTCATTCTTCTTTTGTTCTGTAAAGATCTGCTGCAAATTTATGTATTGGGCTCATTGTACTTTCTGCTGATTTTTTTTATGATGATCTAATAAAGAAGAATATTTGAAAGGGTTTTCCCCCTTGTGTGGTTTTTCCCTAGCCTTGGACCAATCTGTTTTATCTTATGGTTGTGTTGTTGTCTACTTTGTCATTGCATATATTGTTTTATCTTCAGTTACAGTTTATGATTGGTTACATTGCTAATAATTGGATGCATTGTTAAATGAAGAAGTAAATTGGGCTAAAGTAATTGATATAATATAGAACAATCCAAAAAAATCTAACATGGTTTCGGAGCCAAGGTGAAGGACAAGCCCAAAAGAAGACAAGCATTGGAGCCATCATTATTGGAAATAATATTGTCTAGTCAAAGTCAAGATATCTTCCTTTACCTTCAAGGAGCATAAAAAGTTGGGTGACGTATAAACTTTGCTACATGTAAAGTCAGGTTGGAGATCATAGTTGACAATAATATTAAAAGAAGAAAAAATAATCAAAGGAATAACCACGATAAAATATATGAAAGAAGAAGAAGAGACTCATCAAGCGACAGTGAAGAAGATCATCCTCCTCAAAAGAAGTCAAGAGTCCCTAGATATGAAAGTAATGTTGTAAATAAATTTGAATACATTCTTATTTTTTCCCTTACTAGTTCTTCTCCATCGAATTCGTGGGATAGTTGGTTGGTTGATAGTGGAGCCACTCCTTGTTTCTCTGGATACAAGGAAGTCATCTCTAATTTAGTAGGGAGGGAGACTAAGTTGAAGGCCATTCTTGGAGACAACTCCACTCATCCCGTGAAAGGTTTTGGGTCCGTCAAATTTCAGTTGAATTCCAGGGAATCAATTTTGCTACATGCAGTGTTATGTATGCGTCGAGGTTAATGAAGAATTTGGTATCTATATCTGCATTGGAAGATAAATGGATGAGGGTTACCTTCATCAAAGTAAAAGTTGTGCCTTGGTTTGTTGATTCACCTATGAGAGATGCATTCACATTAGGATAAAGATTTGAAGGACTTTATAGAGTCACTAGAAGGCCACTTCTAACATTGGTTCATAATACCAATCATTTGAGCGAGTTGTGGCACTCCAGACTGGCTCATCTACACTATGATGCTCTTTTCAAATTGAAGAAATTGGTCTTAGATATTCCTGATGTTCAAGCCAATCATGATGGAGTTTGTCCAGGTTGTGCGAGTGGAAAGAATACAATGGGACCATTCCCCTCTAGTGAGAACAAGACAAATGACATCCTCTATCTCATTCATTCGATATATGTGGTCTAATTTCTGTACATTCTATTGGTTGTCATATCTACTACATCACCTTCATTGACAACTTCTCAAGAAAGACATGGATATACTACCTAAAGCACAAGGATGAAGCCTTTGAAATGTTCAAGGAATTCAAAGCATTAATCGAAAATCAAACAGGGAAGAGAATCAAAGTATTCAGATCCGACAATGGATGGGAAAACATCTCAAATGAATTCATAGCATTTTGCAAGAAAGAAGGGGTCAAGAAGGAAGAACATGTTTATATTAGAAGTTGCTTGTGCCATGCTCCATGATCAAAAGGTACCAAAATTCCTTTGGGGAGAAGCCAAACATGTTGTTGTATATGTTCAAAACAAGGTGCCTCATCAAGCATTAGAAAATAAGACCCCTGAAGAATATCATAGGTGTCAAAATCGATACTATCCATCTTCCTGTATTTGGATGCCTCGTATATTTTCATGTGTCGGAGGACAAAAGGAGTAAGTTGGAAGCTATAGTAAGAAAAGGTACTTTTGTGGGTTATTTTGAAAATTATAAATCATATAGAATATATATTATTGGTCAAAGTAAGGTCAAAATTAGCAGGGACGTAACATTTGATGAAGATGCAACTCTTAGAAAAGCAAGAGACCTTCCTCTGCCTCCTTCTCCCAAGAATGAGAATGATGACTAGGATATTCTTGATGGTCCTTCCATGCCTGAGTCTGAGACCAATATTGTTGATGATCCCATGGAGCCTATGGATCCTTTAGATCCTCCTACTAGGAAGAGACTACTTTGGCTCTGCGATACTCTACAAAATGCTGAAAGAAATGTTCCCATTCGTAGATCATTTAGAGAAAGGAAGTAACCATGCAAGTATCAGGGATATGTTTCAGCCATGAACACTATTGTTTAAGTCAAACCTTCCTCATTCGAAGAAGTTGTAAAAGATCAAGTTTGGAAGGATGTTATGGCCGAGGAATATGAATCAATTGTGAAAAATGGTGTATGGGATGTTGTGCCTAGCCCGAATGAGCAATCTATCGTGACCTCAAAGTGGATTTTCAAGATCAAACATGGAATTGACGGCAACATTGAGAAATTTGTAGCTCGACGATTCTCTCAGAAAGAGGGAGAATATTATGATGACATATTTTCTCTTGTGGCTCGATATACAACCATCTGCTCGATAGTTCCCCTTGCATCTAGTCAAGGATGGACTCTTCATCAGATGGATGTAAAGACTACATTCCTTCATGGCATGTTACATGAAGAAGTATGTATTGAATAACCACAGGGATTTGAAGTGGAAGATTGAAAAACGTATGTTTTCAGTTTGAAGAAGGCACTGTATGGTTTGAAGAAAGCTCCCTGAGCTTGGTATGCATGCATTGACAATTATTTAATGAAGCTAGGATTCACAATAATAAATGCCAATCCCAACCTCTACTTCAAGGTAGTCCAAGGTATGCCATTGATTTTGGTTTTATATGTTGACGATCTATTCTTGACAGGTAGTGAGCCTCTGATGATCGAGTGTAAGAGGGAGCTAGCCTATGAATTCGAGATAAAGGACCTTGGTCTCATGCACTACTTTCTAGGTCTTGAGGTGTGGCAAAGGACTGGTGAGATTTTCCTTTCACAAAGAAAATATGTAGTGAAGCTTCTGGAAATATTTGGAATGACTTAATGAAATCCATGGCTACATTGATGGAAATGAACTTCAAGAAGTTATGTGGAGAATCTACAGGACCCGATTTGGAAAATCCATTCGAGTATATACAATTGATTGGGGCTTCGATGTTCCTTATGAACACATGTCTAGACATATGCTATGCAGTAAACGCATTGAGTAAATTCATGACTGAACCCCTCCATGCACATTGGATCGCTGCCAAACACATATTGAGATATTTTCATGGGTCAGTCACACTTGGTTTGAGATATTCTGTCGGAGATGTTCAATTTCATGGATACACCAATGTTGACTGGGCAGAAAATTTTATCGACTGGAAGAGTACATATGGATGTTGTTTTAGTCTTGGATTTTCCATGATATCTTGGATGAGAAAGAAACAAAATTCTATAGCTTTGAGCATTGTCGAAGCATAATACATTGCCACTAGCATGGCTAGCTACAAAGTAGTTTGGTTGAGGAAGCTCTTTGGAGAGCTAGTTGAGCAGGTCTTAGACACTACAGTGATATATTGCAGCAACAAGAGTGGGATCCGTTTGGCAGAGAATCCCATGTTTCATGACAAGAACAAGCACATTGAGATTCACTATCACTTTATTCGAGACATGGTGCAAAGAGGAGTTGTTAGACTCCATCACATATCAATAAATGAGCAGATTGCATATATTGTCACCAAGGCATTACCAAAATGAAATTTATTGGTCTTCAGAGAGAAGCTTGGACTGATGGATGTGACCCCTCTGGATAAAGGGCAGGGTTGATCGAGGACACTGAGACAACTCTTCCCACCCTGTTTGAGCTCCCAAGGTGAGGAATTGAGATAGAGGGCTCCTGGGGTTGATGGATCTCTAGACAAGAGGGTACTCCCCTATTTGTTACCCGTAGGATTGGAGATGTTGCTCCCCTATCTTCACAAGGTGGGAGATGTTGCTCCCTCATCTGGTCTATGCAGAGTATACACCAGTTGGCATCATACCCTCAAGCAAGGCTTGTTGGGAATACTGGTCCCAAGTCGATTATGGGTTGAGAATGTACTTGGGGTGTACAACCCAAGTCGATTATGATGCAGGTGTTCTACCACATTACTATTGAGGGTCATTTATGGGAATATCGGTAGGAAATAGGATTGGGTTGAGACTTGCTCCCATTTTGAGATTATGGGTTGAGAATGAGCTCCCCAATGAGATTCCAAGGTCAAAGATGTGCTCCCTTGTATGATTAGTTATCCTATTGCTCGGTATGGGTAGAAATTATTAATCATTGATTCCTCTTTTAGATTCAAGAAATTTTCAGTAGATATAGTTGAGCAGAGATAGCCAAATCATTACAGCAACATGACAGGATGATGTGATGATCAACAGACAGATAGTAGCAGCTGGAATTCTTCCTAGTTGAGAGGGAGTGTTAATTTTTGCAATTAGGGTCAAATTCCACCTTAGAAAATTTAGATAACTGAGATGATGATTGCATTAAATTCCTCTTTTAGAGAGGACCAAAATCGACCTAAAGATCAAGCTATTTGGGCAAACAGAAGTTGATTTTTGAATTATTTTATCCACTCAAGTATATTGGAAGAGTGCAGCCCTAAGCACATGTACAATTGGATAGGTTAGCCTCAACATCAAGTGGACCCTCATGGAAGCCTATAAATATAAGATACCTAAATCTCATTTGGACACGTTCATCAAGCCATCTTCTACTCTTTCTATGGTCTTGGTTCACACAGGTCTGACGAAGGAAATTCACTCAAGGGTCTGAAATTACGGGGGTAAAGCTCGCACTGATCTAGGGATTTTGTTTCTCGATCACACGCACGTAACTGAGCATTTTTGTCTCTGGGTGCACACACATAGTGGCTAAGGGATTGTCTAGGAAGTCTCAAACTCTCGCACAGAAGCCTGAAGGGAGCATCCAAGGTTTCTAAAGCAGATTGGGCAGTTTGGTCCTTGGACACACGCACATAGTGGCTAAGGGAGCGTCCAAGGTTTCTGAAGCTTGAAGGGAGCGTCCATGGTTTCTGAAGTAGGTCGGACGATGTTTGTCCCTAGACACATGCATGCAATCTTCTAGGGAGTGTGTGGGTCAGACACAGATGCTCACACACAGTAGCTAAAGGAGCATCCAAGAAGTTTCAGTCATTCACGGTCTGCCTTACTGGGAGCATCTAGGGTTTTGATCTAGGGTTTGACAGTTGCCTTCAATTGGCTCCGGTGGTAGGAAGATAAAGGGTTTCTCTTTTTTTTTTTGTATTTCTGTAGTCTACTTCTATTCTGTAAATCTATGTCACAAGTTTATGTATTGGGCTCATTGTACTCTTTACAGAAAACTTTTTATGACGATATAATAAAGAAGAAGATTTGAAAGGGTTTTCCCCCTTGTGGGTTTTTTCCCTCGTCTTGAACCAATTTGTTGTCTCTTGTGGTTGTGTTGTTGTCTTCTTTGTCATTGCATATATTGTACTATATTCAATTACAATTTATGATTGGTTACATTGCTAATAATTGGATGCATTGTTAAATGAAGAGGTAAATTGTGCTAAAGTAATTGGTACAACATAGAACAATCCAAAAAAAATTAACATGGATTCCCTTGGTTGTTTATGTATTGGTTTATCCCATGAGATCCCACATTCATGCTTGGAATATGGCACAAGGGTGATTGGTTGAAAGAAAGATTTGGTTTAGCCTAATCTATGGTCGACTGGTATGTGGAAGTCCCTGACTTAGTTGGCTTTTGCATATGGTTAATAAGAGATAATTTTCTCTTGTCTTTGAGAGTAAATGTACTTTTTATTATGTGGATTAAATGGTTGTTCTATCATTGTTATATATCTGGTTATAAGCATGGTTATATGATAGCATAGTATTAAAAACTAGTCGACATGAACCGGAAACTAGTCAAACCAGCTAGTTCATTAGGAAACCGGGTCGAACTGGGCAAAGGGATGACTTCACCAAAAAATCACAAAAACCAGACCAAACCGGCTGGGTTATGATGGAATTGGCTGGTTTATGGTCAAACCGGTCGGTTCCATCATAAACTAGCTGGTTCATCGCTAAGGCCATGACAAACGGTGACAGACCCACACAAACTCTTTTTGGAAGCTTCCTGGGTGTTTTGGAGGGAAATTAATGGTTGTTTCCCTCCAAAACACCCTCTTGAAACCTTTAAAAGGATCTCACCTCCCTCATTTTCAACATCTCATTTGGAGTTTTTGTGAGTTTGATTGGGATCTTGGAGAGTGTTGAGTTTTTGCTAGAGTAGTCATCTTGGAGGCTTAGAGTTGGACTTGGAGCTATTTTGGAGATAATTTGGAGTTGTTAGTAGAGTTGGCATCTTCAAGAGGAGGCTAAGGAAGCTATTTTGCATTTCCAGGTCAGGATTTTCACTTGAAAAATTCCTCATTTCACTGTTGTCCATGTATTAAATTTTTTTGTGTTCTATGCTATCAAATTTTGTAGGCTACATATGCATTTTTTTTCCTAAATTTATCTTATGTTTTCTAGTTTTCTTAGCTGCAATTTTTTTAAATGGCATATTTTTTTGCAATTTTTAATTATTTTAAGCCAACATGGTTCCAAAAGCCAAGGACACTGCATCGGCTCATTGTGATGTGATTGATGGAAAAGTGATATGCAAATTTTGCAATAAATCTATTGGAGGTGGGGGTATTATCAGATTGAAACAACACTTGGCTAGGATAAGAGGCCAAGGAAAGCCATGTGAAGCACCAAAGGAAGTGTTCGATCCTGTTAGGGCAGAATATCTTGCCAAGTTTGAAAATTTTGAGGAGAATAAGGCTAGGGAGAAGGCCATCCAAGAATGAATTTCAAGGAAGAGGGAATTATTACAAGCCATGAAAGAGAGTGGGTACGATGATTATGAGATTCAAGACTCCTCTTCTATCCCTTCCATCAATGAACCCTTTATCTATGTTCCTCCTACTCTTGGCCAACAATCTAAAGGAACAAATAGAACAAACATCCAATGTTATTTCTCATCTCCTGCCACCACTGCCTCTGCTAATCCCACTTCCTCCCAGCCAAGTCGTAAACCCACTTTGGATGAACATTGGAAAAAATAATGCAAAGAATATTCTTATCAATACATTTCTATATGGAGGTATGGTGAAAATATCCCATTTAATGTTTCTTTCTCACCTTATTACCAAGCTATGTGGGACTCTTTTATAGCCACAGGAAAGGGCTTTAAAGGCCTTACTATACATGATTTGAGGGGAGCTCTTTTGCAAAAATATATTTCTTCCATTGATGAGTATTTGGTTAAGTATAGAGAGTCATGGCTCAAAACAGGTTGTTCCATCATGTCAAATGGATGGACCGATGGAAAGAAACACACTATCATTAATTTCCTTGTTTCTTGCCCTCAAGGAACCATGTTTTTTAGAACAGTTGATGCATCTAATAAGGTGAAGGATGAAACCCTTCTATTTGAGATTTTGGATGAGATTATTCAGGAAGTGAGGGAGAAAAATGTTGTGCAGGTCATCAGAGAAAATGCCTCAAATTATGTTCTTGATGTAAAGATGCTTGAGTCCAAATATAATACCATATTTTGGACTCCATGTGCTGCAGATTGCATAGACCTCATGCTTGAGGACATAGGCAAAGTGGAGTGGGTAAAAAACATTGTAGAGTATGCCAAGTGCATTACAAAATACATCTACAACCACTCATGGGTATTGAGCCTAATGAGGAAAAACACTGGGGGCAAAGAGCTTGTTAGGCATGCAATTACAAAATTTGCAACTCACTTCCTCACGTTGCAATGTCTCAATTTTCAACAAAAAAACTTGCATAAAATGTTTTCTTTTGATGATTGGACTGAATCTCAGTGGGCTCGTAGACAAGATGGAAAAGACAACAAAAATAAAGTTTTTGACAATTATTTTTGGAAAAGGTCTTCAGAGCTTGTGAAAATTACCAAGCCCCTTGTTAAGCTAAGGATGGTGGATGGAGAAAAATTGGCATGGGCTACATTTATGAGGCTATGGATCAAGAAAAGGAGCAGATACATCCAAATTACAAGGATAAGTTAGCTAAATATGGCCATATATTGGAGATCATTTATAACATATGGAACAATCAACTCCATCATCCTATACATGCAACGGGTATTTTTTGAACCCAAAGTATCATTATAAAGCTCGGCTAGGAGATCTGCAGGTTGGGGAGATCGAACATAGATTGATTGATTTATTGGAGCGCATGGTCCCTAACCATGCAGACTAGTACCTTTGGAAAAAACTTGGCAAAGATGGCAATTCCATTTTGTTTTTCTTTTCAAGTTAAATTGTTTACAAATTTATAATTCAAATTATCTATAAATACTTGTAATTTGTAAATAAGTAATGAAATGAACTAAGTTACTAATTAATGTCTTTTTCTTTGCAACACATTGGTGGGAGTCATCTGTCGGCCAATGTACTCAATTGCAAAAGTTTGCAATTAGAGTCCTCAGCCAAACTTGCAGCGCTTCAGGTTGTGAGCCCAATTGGTATGTTTTTGAGCACATACACACGAAGAAGAGAAACTATTTGGAACAAAAATGGTTAAATGATCTTGTCTTCATGCAATACAACCTTCGATTAAGGCGCAACCAAATGATGAACATAAGAATCGATCTAGATCCCATTGTATTGGAAGTTATTGATCCAACATCAAAATGGTGGAGGAGACTGAAGATCCTGAGTTTCATGCTAATTTTGGTATTGACATGGTGTTGGGGGGATGAAGCATATTTGGTAGCGCTACAAGAATCGAGATTAGTAGCCACATCAAGCAAGGGAAAACAACCAATGGAAGGCCCTAGTCATGCAGCTTGACCAACTCATGCTTCCATTAGGTCCACTTCTATTGTTATTGGTTGCAATGTTATTACTGAGGTTGCAGATGAGGCTGAGGCATCCTAAGCCTCTGATCCAGATGATGTTTATGTAGCTCCTGTTGATGATCCTGTGTCTAGTAGTGGTGATGTACTTGATGATTGATCATGTGTAAACTTGTAGTAGGCCAATGGACTCGTAGCTTGTAACATTGTTTTTGGACTTTATAGGCCATTTAGAGCCTCATTTCTTATGTATTTTGTCGATGATATGTATTGCACTCGGTTCCATTTTGATATATTCACCTTTACATGGTATATAAATGAGCAAACTTTGCATATTTTGTGTATATTGGCTTGGAATCATGTTTTTAAATCTTAAAAATAGTTTTTTTTTCATTAAAAATTAATTATTTAATGTATTTCTTTTAAAACCAGTTCATTGAGATCTGACCAGTCCCAATTTGACCGGTTTCGGTTTGAAACCCAGTTTATTAGGTGGACTGATCCGGTAACCGGTTTTGGTTTTTAAAACTATGTATGACAAATCTAAGTATGGCTATTATCACATTTCATTCAATGAATGTTTGGTTAATGAATGCATGACCTAATTGGTGTTATGACAACTATTGTGAGAAGGCATAGATCCTTCCTGTTAAACCTCAGATAAGTTTTTAGATCCTTCCTGTTAAACCTCAAATAAGTTTTTAGATCCTTATGTTCATATATGTATTCATGACTTGTAGGTTACATCTTCACCATGTGTTTGACGAAATGTCAATCCTGGTTAGGAAGGTTAGGTCAAGTCCTGGTTTACATTTTGGTTTGGAAGCCTTGTTTATATGTGATTCATCATTTCCAGAAGTTTCACTGAGTTCTGGGCAGGGGCCTGAGTCTTAGGCCTGGAAAAGTGGCTCAAAATTCGGGGTTGTTGGCATATAACTAATCAAAAAAGTCCACAAACGTTGGGAAGAAATCCTATGGAGTGATAGAGGCTCTAGGTTAGTGAAACAAAGAGTTAACTTAGGGGTTGGACACCTAGAAGGGTAAGGTTGCTCCTAGAGGTCCTATGGAACCTGAGGGAGGTCAGTAATGTCTTAAGTTGTCGACTCCATTTCCTTAAGGTCATATAAGAGGTTGAGTCTTATCATAGTGATCCTCAGCTCATGTTTACCCCAAGAAAACTGGTGAAAGTGGGTAAATGTGGGAGGAGGCAATTACAATATGCATACCTAGAAGAATTTGAATGCAAGTTTACCTTATAGATCTTGACATTCTCCTATCATGGAGGATAAATAAAATAGGCAAGAAAAATTTGCACATGTTCAAAGATCATCTAATTATTCAATCTAAAATAAGGCAAGCATCAAGCCTATGAAAGAGAGCCGCCAATGATTAATAACAAACATACTAATAAAATATTAGCATGAACGTTATGGTGTGCTTGAAAAATTTCAGAGACATACTTCACTATTTTCCATTCTTTCTTCAAGAATTAAGGTGGATTACTATAAAAAAAAAGCTTGTCACTTCCTTATTCACCAACTACTCTATCCTAGTAAATGTAAAAGAAAAGCAACTAAACTAAGCTACTTGTACTCCTACTTTAACACATTAGAATAAAACTAAGTGAAATCATATTTCTAGTGGAGCCAACCAAGCTCTTTTAATCCTGCAATCATATATACAACATGAGTTAGCAATAAGAATAGAATCAATATTATGCTATGTAAAGTAGAAACAAACTTTTGGACATATATCTCTAATAAAGACAATAAAATAAATCTATTTAGAGGAAACTTCCTAATGTGAGATTCCTCTAGCCATAATTTGATTCTATCTTGACATGTACAATTGAAAGAATTAGTGTAAATACCTTGAAGAATCTGATTAAAATTCGTTGCTGGGGACTTTATAAGATCAAAATAATTTGTATTAGTCCCAAAAATTTAAAGGGACTACCCTTTTCCCATAAAGGATTGTGAAAAATATATGAGAGGGAAAAAAGAGTTTGATTTTTTAGGGTACTTGTCGTATGTACAATATCATCAGATTTACTAAATCTAAAATTAGTAGGGAAACTTTTGGACCAATTTTTATTTACAAAAGTGAAAGAACCATTAAGAAGGAAGGCATATTGTTTTGTCAAAAATTTATCACAGCAAGATTCGCATGGAAAATTATCATGAATCTCGTCGGAAGCTTGTAGTGAATCAGGTAACTCAAAATTAAAACAATCAAAAAGAACATTATGAGGTTTGTGCTTAGGAAATGGTAAAGAAGAAACAACATGAGAATTTAGAAATGGGTGAATGTCACTTTGAGTTGAAGCTAATTCAATATCATCAGGTTGATCATCAAAGACTACTTCCTTCTCTTGAAAATTATAAAAATGATGTAAATTGTTATGCTCGTTAAAAGTATAAGTAGGATATTTAGTGCAAATATCATTTTTAGATTCATCTTGAATTAAGCCAACAAAAACTTCACAGCTTGGTTCATTATTACAAATTTCTTCTTAATTGAAATCTGAAATAAGGCCTTTGACAACAAGAATACCTAAACCATTATTAGATGTATTCAAATCTAAAAATAATTTTGGATACATCCAATAACGATATCCTAAATATAAAGGATTAGATGCTTCAATGAAGATTGAATGATTTTCATCATTGAAAGATGAAAAATCTTCTACAAGAGAATTATGGTTATTAGGTGAATATTCAGTAAAACTAGTTTGAATTATTTCAAGGCTATTTATAGAAGAAATAGAATTACTCAGTTGTCCATTAGTGGAATTTGGGGTTTATAATTCTATTGAGCCTAGTTCTTGTCCACAAGCATCAAAAGATGTTTCAGGAAAAGTTTCAAAGAGATTCATGAGAGACATGTTTTAGAAAAATGTTTTAGGAGACTCATCAACATACATAGAAAGTCTCAATTTCTAAACACAATTTTCATAATTGTAGTTCTGATGGGTTAAAACAAAAACCTTCATAAAAGGGTTCCATGAATGTATGGATTGAGTCAATTACAAATCCATCCCTAGAATGTGAGACTAAATAACCTACAAATTTCATTGTCATTAGTGATATCAAAAGAGTCATAATTGAAAAAGATGATATAAAGTGGAAATTTTACTCTCACTGTCACATCACAATTTAGACAAAGATTCAAGTTGTTTTTTGGGCATGCTTCTAGTAGGTCTACATGAAGTAAAATCATGATCCAAAGTAACAATACGTACATGAGCCATAATTAATTTAGATATTTTAAAATAAGACTCTACATAGATTATCTATTTGTGGCCCTCCTTCTAGTGCCATAAATATTAATGGCCAAAAGTGACCACATAAACATTTAGGAAATCACCAGAGCCCCAATTAGACTCTTTTCTGTTTGGGATGGTGGTTTCGACTGGTTTTAAATGGGTCTAATTACCCTATTCCTAAAACTAATCTAAGGTAATTTTAATCTAATCTAAACTAACGCTACCCTTTGCCTGCTAAAATAAGATAATGCTTGATGTTATCAGTAGACAAATGGAAAAGACTTGCTTTCTCACAATGTGCTTGCAAGAGAGAGTCTTTTATGTTAGCTGAAATGAGGGCTCAACTGAGTCGCATGGAAATTTGTTCCTACGAAAGGAGATTTCCAAAATGCATTTCTAAATGCAAATGTAATTATAATCTGCCATGCAAACAACAAATAAAACCTATTCTATCTCGATTAAGAGAAGGATTAGTATTTAGGATGGCAGGAGGGGGAGGGATTCTCATTAATCCCGAAGGAATCATAGAATATAGATATGCCTGGGGATTAGGAAAGAAGACAAACAATCAAGCTGAGGCTTATGGCTTGTTTCTCGGTCTCACCTTGGCTCGAAAAAAATGAATCATGGATATGAATATTCTAGGGGACTCGCTTCTGGTCCTAAAGCATATGAACCACAACTTGGTAGCTCAAAACAATGAGTTGAATCAAATCCTCATGAGAGTCCAAGGAATGCTTCCTCACTTTGGACAATTAAAGTTTTTTTACATCCTAAGAGGGAAAAATAAGGAAGCTGATAGGAAAAATGAAAGAAGAAAGTAATGAAGTGAACAGTGTAGCGGGACATTTTCCTATCCCCTAATTGCTTATATGAAAATCAAAAACTTGAGTGTTACTTTTGATCCCTGCTTTAAAAATCGAAATAATCAGTTGGAAAATAGGGAGTTAATGTGGTTTATAATTTCCGTCATATCCTGCGTGTCTCCCTCTTGGCTCCCCCTTGGCACCTCCCTCTTCCTTCACTCTTGTCTCTTCACCCTCCCCCCTCTTCCACCTCCTCTACCACATCACCTGCCTCTCCTAACTGCCTAGGCCACCTTGGTTGCTCATTCCTCTTCACCTCCCGCCTATCCTCCCTTCCTTTGTCACATTTTCTCTCTCATCACACACCCCCCCGCCCCGCCCCGTGGAGACTCTTCTTAGCGTGATGGGTATTATCCATTGTCACGTGCCTACTGTCCTCAGAAGGTGGTAACACTTGGAGTTGGCTTGTGCTCAAGTGTGGGAGCTCTGGTATTCACTTCTCGGATCAGGGTCTGTAGCAACTGCATTCATGGTCAAAACATGCGAATTCCCTTTGAATGAGACTGGCATTTAATCCATCTGAGCTAGTGAAGACAGTTCACGCGGGGGACGATGAATTTGGATAAGTTGGAAGTCGTTTCAACACTCAGGAACATTATGGAGGATCATTGGGATGCAAGAGGTAAGCACATAGTTCCTCATTTCCGCATTTGGATAAGTGATAAAAACTTAAACAGGAACACAACAAATCACAGATATAACCATAAATACAGAGATGTAGCATAAATAACACTTCATTTCATTAATATCAAATATTGAAATATGCTTACAAACATAATGGATATAAACTAGCTCGGGCGAAGGTAGCTTATCTTTGAGAAGAGATGTGGCTGCTACATGCCTCTGAACTGTGTTAAAATGAGGCTCAAAGACCTATTTATTATTGAGAAACAATGGAAAACCTTAAACATCCAAAAACCTAACCATAGGAGATAAATCGCCAAAATTGTGGTCCCCGTTTGGGTAAATTGGTACATCAACTTCCTGGGGTCGTAACTTTGGCATACGATCTCCGTTTGGCTATCATAATACCTCGTTTCGAAGATCTTGAAGTAGAGGCCGAAAAAAAAATCATAACTCAATTTGGGACTTTTCGAGTCTCTCTATTTTCCCTAAAAACATCGTTTAGGGCCTCAAAACAGCTTCGAAGTTTAGAACCCAAAAAACTGCGAAAAATAGT
Organism: Pinus taeda; assembly: GCA_000404065.3. NCBI lineage: Eukaryota > Viridiplantae > Streptophyta > Pinopsida > Pinales > Pinaceae > Pinus > Pinus taeda. The sequence goes on from APFE030979052.1 coordinate 142,631, forward strand.
AAACTATGCTACAATTAACGAAACTGAAAAACTGAAAGAGACAGTGTTGGGGGTCCAAGTGGAATAGGAGGGTGGCCACCAATATCGACTTGGATCACTAAGGCTCAAGAATTTCTATATAAGGAGGAATACCGGTTTGATCTTCTGCCAAAAGAGTGCTTTTGTCTCTGTGTTGGTGGTAATTAACTCAGGGAGCCTGTGGAAGGGTCTGGGAATTCTGGTGATCCAGGGGTTTGTCACGGATGTGGGATTAGAGGAAAGTCACTCTCGGGTGTGTAAGCTAGTGTCTGTAGAGGGGGGCTTTGGTACATTTGATAATAGTGAGGCAATTAAGAGGCTCTGTGTTTATCCTTTCTATGTGGTGTTCGTTGGGCTCTAGGTTTATCCTTTCAGTGTGGTCTTCGTTGGGCTCTGTGTTTATCCTATCTGTGGTATTCGGTGGGAAATTGAGAGGCTATGTTATTATCCTTTATGTTTGGGGAATTCTGTTCAGGTAATCCTTGTTATTTACATGGAGGCAATGAGTCAATCCCAAGAGGTGGTATGGGTTTTGAGTTCCTGGGGTCGTCACCACCCTCATTCTGGTAGAATGATGGGTTGCTCAGTGAAGGATTGGGGGAGGATCACTCCACAACCTGACTTCCCATCTCCAGATTGTGGTATATGTGTCAAGGAACATGCCGAACTTAGGGAGGGGTTGGCTGTTATGATAATATGTCTTCATTAGCAGCAGAAGGAGGCATACAAAATGCAGGAGAGGCAGATAGAAAAGAACCTGCAGATTTGTCAATTAAAGGATGAAGTGGATGCTCTGAGAATGCAAATTGAAGAACTCCAACTCAAACTAGAAGAAAGAACGTTCAGTTTGATGATGACACTACTGGAATTGAGCTCAATTACTCAGTTGCAATGGAGGATTAGCCAGTCCCTTGTGTTTTTATTTTTTGATGGCGAATCATAAATGTATTTTGTTTTTGAAATAGTTATGTAGGGTATATAGTGGTAATAAGGTAGATATGTGGAATTTTGTAATTTTGGAAAAGAATTGGGTTTGGATGAACAATCTGAAAATATTGCTGCCCATGGATGGCATTGTAAACAATTTGTAATTCTGCCGGTTTTTGGCTGCGTACGGGCGCAGATTAATATAATACATCTACTCTTTACTGTTTAAAAAAAGAGAAGAATTAGTCTTTCTCTCAATCAAGAGAAAAGTATTGGAAGGGGGCTGGACTGTAATTGAATTTAAGATTAAGATGTGTTGATGAATTTTAGAAAAAAATAATATATTTTGCGCAACAATTAGAACAAATAGTCATTAACTATAATCTCAATAAATATATACTACGACCTCCATGCATATACTTAAATTCAATTGTTTATGAATGGATTTGATATTAGATGTATTATTGCATTAAAGAAACAATTCTTTAAACACAATAATAATTTATACAAGACAAGATTGCAATTAAATGATAAATAGTTATAAGCAACTACATATGAGTCTCATCGAATCCGGTATCAAATCTTGATTCAAAATATGTTTGGTCTTGCAAAGATAGCTTTACAAGATTTCAAATAGTATAAAACAAATGAAATTAACAATAGTGTTAGTATCAATTATTAATGCACTAATTCATAACAAAATTAAATCAAAATTGAATTAACATAAGGGAAACAATAAGAAGCCTACAAATTCATACAATAATGTAATGAAAAATGAGAACTTGTTGTTAGCTCCAAAATGTTTACTCTTACTACAGCCCTTTGGTTCTCAAACTCTCTTAGGAAACAACTTTACAATAGTGCAACATCCTCTCCTTTCAAAGATCAAAGCACTACCTATTCTACAGAAAAATATATTTGTCTTTCATAATAGTGTACTTGACAGTGTCCTGGTTTCTGCAAAAGTTTCCTTTATAGTTTGTGGATTTAGAACCCCTCAAATTTTGTATTCATGCTCTTTTATAGTCATTTGTGTTTGTTTAGCTTCCTCATGGAGTTTGTGGATCTAGAACCCCTTAGTCTCTGTATTCCTGCTCTTTTATAGTCCTTTGTGTTTGTTTAATTTCCTCATCTTTAGGCTCCAAAATATTTTATTTTCTTCTTACCATCCAAACTATCAATCAATATAATTAATTAAATCTAGCATAATCAAATTAAAATAGAAATAAAATCTAAAACCTAAAATAATAATAAATAAATTATAGCAAAAACTAAATTAAAACTAAAATAATCCAAAGTAAAATAACTAAGATTACTTGTTATTAAACTAAATTTAAAATAGACTAAAAAATTTAATGATATATATTAAAAATAAAAATAAGTTAAAAGTAACCTAAAACTAAAAGTTAAATAAATTAATTAAAATAAACTAAAGGAAAATAAATTATGAAATTTGAATATATTAAGAAAACTAAACGTAAAATAATTAAACGTAAACAAAACTAATGTAAAAACCAAACTAGTTTTAAAAAAATTATTTTTAATACTGAAATTTAAAGCAATAATGGTTTAAATTTGACTAAATTTAACAAAATGGATTTCTAACTGAACCATTCATTTTTTTGCAATTTCGATGTGTAGATATGATTAAAACTCTCATGGATCTTATGCACACGTGTTCACTTTAGTTTACAAGTTATCAGCACCATTTGGTTGTAATATCACTACATTTGTGAATAGATATGAGGTTTGATGCCTCTATAACCTCATACGGACTTTCCCATACTTGTAATTTCGTGGGACATCATTATCATGTCGTAAAATCTGTTGTAATGGATCTTCAAGACCGCTTGTTTTGACTTTGTGAACCTATTACATTCTTTAGGCCATCTCTTAGCCACTTCCAAACCCTACAATTTCCTGTAATAGCTTGCCGCCATATCTTTTTTAATAAGTTGGATTTGATTTTTTTTTAACGTCGTTACTTTTTTATTAACATGGCATTCTTTACAATTCTTTTTATCTATTATGTCATGAGATATCTTTTAAATCTACAATGATCCTTTTACACTCACCACTATGTCATAATAAACGAGAAAGAAATAAAAAATAAAAAAACTTCAATCTAATAATATAAACTAAATTATAAAACCAAAAGTTATATTACGTTACATTCTATATTTACAATAATTTAAAATTACATATATAATATGTTAGGTTTAATTACATATCTTCCGGAGAAATTACAGAAACATACAATCTGATAAATTTTATATGTTTTATGTTTTGATTATGATATATATATATCTGATACAATTTATATGTTTTATGTTTGTGAGAAATCACAGAAACATACAATCTGATACAATTTTATATGTTTTATGCTTTGATTATGATATATGATACAATTTATATGTTTTATGTTTTGATTTTAATATGTATGGGGAAAGTTTTTTTACTTCGTCCATTTTAAGTAATATTATATTATAAATAATTATAATGGTATCAATATAATAAAATAAATAAATTTAATTTAATTGTATTTACATAAATTTAATTAATTAAATGATTAATATTTATATATATTTTTAAAAAGAGTTGTTTTTAGTGTGATGTTTTGGATTTTCTAGTGTCAGATCTTGATTTGTGTTTTTTGCATTGGTTTTTTGACTATATGGATTTAGCACGTGAAAAATCTCTGGGGCACTTCGATTATGCAGGGGTTACCCATCAAATTTGCGATTTCAATAAATCCATGCGGGATTTTAGAGAAATTAGACTTGAAAAACCCATTGAAAAAACTTTCAAAAAATCACACTAAAGACAACTCGTTTTTAAAATTTCTAAAATAAAAAGTAAAATACATATTTACATGATTTAAGTTTAGGTGCTGAACACGACAAAAGTTCAACTAATCATAATTTTCAAACCGTAAATGGAAATTGAGTGAAATCTGTGAAGTTGGAAAGCTAGCAGAAACAAAAGCAATGGAATAATAAGCAATGAAAAATGAAACAAGTTGAAAACACTCGAAGCAAAGCAAGACATGTTGAAGATACCATTAGCCAAATTTATATGGAGAGCTCCATAAATTTGAAATAATTAAAGGAATGTTGTGTCTACAACAAAGTCTAAAAAATGTAAACCATTAAAGATATCAAATTCATATGTTGTGTCTAAAACTTTAAACCATTAAAAATATCAAATTCATAAATAGACTAAAAAGAAAAACCCTAAACCCTAGTTATATTTTATGAGGGGATAAATTAACTAGAACAATGCTTTCTAAAATGTCTTCTTAAGGATTTCGAGGAAAATAGATTAAACATGCAGTAATCGAGACTCTTGAATTTTGAATAAAAAAATTGCTTTTAAACCAGGAATAAATAAAAAACCCTAGCCATAAAAAAAATGCAGTAAACGCTCACAAATTTTCCAAAAAACATACCTTCTTTCAATGCTAAAAAGATATCTCCTATACATTACTAATCTCCAATAGCAAAAGCCACCTAAATCCTCAAGTAGTGAAGTATAATATACTAAGTACAGCAAAAAGCCACCTAAATCCTCAAGTAGTGAAGTATAATATACTAAGTAAAGCTTTTTTAGAGACCAGAATCCATCATCCCCTCAAGTAGCGAAGCATAATAGGCTAAGTCAAGCTCTTTTAGAGATGCTGAAATCCACAACCGACGATGATGAAAAATGAAATGGAGTGATCCCCTTAGAGGAGATCTATCACTTCCAATAATTCACTAAAAGCCCCTCAAACAAGTTTAGAGGTCTGGAAACCTCTGGTATAATACGGTAAGTCAAGCTCTCTTAGAGAGGCTGAAATTTAGAGGTCTGGAAACCTCTGGTATAATAGGCTAAGTCAAGCTCTTTTAGAGAGGCTGAAATCCACAACTGATGATGATGAAAAATGAAATGGAGTGATCCTCTTATAGGAGGTCTAGCACTTCCAATAATTCACTAAAAGCCCCTAAAACAAGTTTAGAGGTCTGGAAACCTCTGGTTTACATGCCAAGGTATGGTGATAATCCATAAAGAGATACAGATCCCTGCATACATGGATCAGAAATTATGTGCCAACACTCCTTAAAATCAACACAAGGAACCTCTGAAGTAGGCCGAGATACTCAAAATATGCATCATAACCTCTGTTGAGAAATCAGAACAACCCATTTTCAGGTTGTGTCATAAAAGTCAGATTCCTTGCATGTCATTGTCAAGCAACCTTCAAACCTGACCTCAAACGTCCAGCCAGAGGAAGTTTACAGTTGCAACAAACCCAAGAGTTAATTGCTATTGCACTCATTGTTTCTGTTGTCAAACGTTGTACTTCCTAGTCACATTGACATATTTTGGTCATTCGTGGTTATTTCATTTTATTTCTGATAATTGTGCTGTATCCTGCTTATTTTGGGTCGTAACGAAGGTTCTGTCGAAGTTAAGCTTATACCTTGACGGGTTTGACTTCTTCCATTGTTTTCTTGGCGATTCTGTGGTGCTTTTGGCCCTGCCATTAATGGCAGGCATATTCTATAGGTTAATTCTACTTTACTTAAATAATTTTTGTGTCCATTGCTGTTAAATTTCTGAATAGTTTCTTTGCTTTGCTATTTTGTGAGACTAATTAGTTGCCAATACATATTTCTTCAGGTCAGGAATGATTTGGTTTCACTTCTTTTTCAAGTAGGTTGAAATTGTGATTGGCATTGCACATCATGATGCCTAACCGTGTTATAAAATTCATATACTGTATGCTGAAATTGTCAAGTTTATTTACAGAGAAGGCACTGAATCATTTTTTTTTGAATGTTTGTAAGCTATGAGGTAACGATAGAGTTCTTATGACAAAATGGAAAGGGCGTTGATAAGACTATAAGCTGTCTATGTTCACTGGATTGTCAATGGCTATAAACAATTACCTCAGCTGCATTACAACAGAAACCCAATGCATATATTGACAAAACTTGCATAGGCAAAGAAATGTGTGGCATTCAAAGGTAGTTCCTCTTTTAGAGATCTTTCATAGGAGATAGTTGTCGTTAATATAGGGACTTAATGAAGGAAATGGAAGCGCCTGCACCTTGAGAGTTAGTATTACACTGGTTCCAAATATGACTTATCGACTTAAAATTTTCAGTGCGGGAATATCATCCTGACACTTATGTTGGTTGTCGTTCAATAAGCAGGCTGTGCAGTAGCAATGATGCCAAGATGTCTCGACTTTGCCTTGACTGTCAGACTTCTGTCAATTGCCGGAGACTTTATGTGATATTCTTTTTATTTTCTCTATTTCTTTATGCACACATTCTTGTATTGATTATTTTCTTATGGTGTCTAATATCTTAGATGTCTTTCCTATATTCTGTTGGTAAATCCGCAGTATGCTAGTCCTTTTATTCCTGGCTGGGCTGTCTTATTTGTCTTCTGACAGTGAGTTGTAATTGTTGCGGTATGCATTTTTTCCTTTTGAGGCTGGATGGAAGGGCAGTTTCAAAAAATAATTGCTCAGCCTAATGCCAATAGATGTCTAAAATCTTGAAGGATTTCCTATATTTTTCGGTGGGCATCTGCCATATTTTTACCTCTTTTTTATTTTTTTCCAACACAATTGTTTGCGGGAAACCCAAGGATGCTTCCACAGATTTGTGGATGGCATCCTTACTAAGTTTGTTGGCATAGACTGGTCTGCCTCACCTATGAGGATTTGGAATTTCGAACTGGGTACCTGCTGTCATGGAACAAGCTAAATGCCCAGCAGCATTGGCAACAACTAGTTAATCTAGCCCCTTGGGCTTATTTGTACCTATTATTCATAGTTGGGTTCTCCGATTTTTCATCTAGCCAACGTTTTCACTTTCTAACTTGCACTTTTATTTTTTATTTTCGGGGGGCAGGAGTTTCCGAAAAAATCACTTTGTTTAATGGCTATTTATGCATAATATCTTTGGCTATCATTATTTTCTAACATGAGTTGATCCTGGATCATGTTATGGATGATCCTTATGCAGGAGCAGCATGATCCGGGGCTTTCTCAAAAACTTGCATGGCGTCGTAAACTAAACAGTCATTCTAATATTCTTACCGAATTTACTTTGAGTCTGATGGAGAAATTCAAGCTGGTACGTTAAAGTCTTTAAGATGGCTTTGGTCTAATGTTGGTTCCTTTTATATATATAGGCGTAAGGAGTCAAATTGTATGGAATTGGAATGCATTATATGACATATGTGCACATCATCATGTTCAGAAAAGTTGCGTCAACTTAGTCATGCTTGCATGGGGTAGAACACCAGATGTTCTCTGTTTAACTTTCAGATGGATTAAGAATTTAACTTATTTTTCATTTCTGTTCTGTGTCAATGCAATTTCCATGAAGGCTGGTTTAGGTTTGCGAATGTGGCTTCATGTTCAAGAAGAAGTTTCTGAAGGAAGGGTAGTTACTTTTCGCATATCACCTCATTTAATATTTGATGGTATTTCTTATAACATAAGAGCTGGAATTTCACAAATTTCCAGTAAATAATCTTTTATCATAAACATTGTCTGCTGTTCATATTGGTGCTTCTTTGATCCCAATATGCAGAAGCCAGTAATTAACCCCTTCAATTATGAGGCAAAGGATTCCTGTCATGGTGTTCCACTTGGAGGGATGGGGTAGGTCTTTTTATATGTGCAGAATTGCATTTTCAGGCATTAAAAAATGGCCAGTGGCGATATATTTTCTTTCGTTGATTTGTTGCTTCAGCTTTTTTGGCAAAAGAAAAAATGTATTTTCTGTCACAAATTTTATATTCTTAACAGAGCAAATTTTTGTTCTTGTTATGTTTACAATCTACGGAACCAAACATTTTGCAGTGCAGGGAGCATAGGAAGAGGTTACCGAGGTGACTTTCGGCGTTGGCAGCTGATACCAGGCAGTTGCGATGAAGCTCCTATCATAGCAAACCAGTTTTCAGTAAGGAGTGATTTCATTTTCTATATTTTATGAATGCATGCAGTTTACAAAGTAAGTGCATGAAGAAGATGGTCTTGCAAAAACTAAACATAAAGCACAGTTATCATGTGGCTTCTTTACATATATCACTTTCTAACTAAAGAGCTTAATTACGTTATTGGGGATTTGGCACAACAGTTTGAATCCAATCTGGGTAACAAATTCTTTTGACTGACCAAATTCTGCTAGCACTTCTTGCTTAACTCTATTCGAGATTCTCAATAAAGTTAGTTGAACTTGAGCGCTCTCACGGATTGGTATCACTGATTGTAATTACGAGTCTCATTGACCTACCTTTTGGTCATTGTTGCGCATTGATAAAATCATCTTCTCTTATCTTATGGTCAACTCAAATTTGGGATCTATGATACGATTTGTGGAGGATCAAACTCCTGGGTGACTGTAATTCTTAATAAAAAAATTATTTGAGAACCCCACAATTTTCTTAATCATTTTTGGGCAAGAACTTCAGCCTCCTCTGACAATGGTAAGGATAAATTGCTGACATACTTCAGAGTTTTGCTATGGCTTCTTTTTTTTATTTCCTTACAGATATCTTCTCCAAGTGGCGGTGATGGTTAAGAATGTGTCTGCTTGTATAAGAGGAAATGAATTCTGGATATTCCACTGAAAACTAATCTATGGTTAGGCAACTTCAGCATAGAAAAGGGAAAATTCTAAACTGTGCTTATTGCATGAGATGAAAAAGAATCCCAACAATATTTAAGTTACGGATTGTTATATTGATGATGCTAACAAGTTAATTTTTTATTTTCTTTTCCTGTGCATAATCCCTGAGAGATTTAAGAACTGGTTATGGGGTGCAATCAGAGCTACTAAAGGTGTTGTGAACTATCTTTAATTATGCTAGAATTAAGGAAGACATTGTCATGCTTTGCTGCAATAAAGGTTGATTGAGTCTTACTAGGACTTGTTCATGTATACTGTCTTTCTACATAACTGATGGAAATTTAGTCAGATATTTACCCGATCATTTTTTCTTGTTTTTAGCTTCTTTCTCTATCATAGAATTATAGTATAGGTCATGCATAACTAAACAGTAGAATCTAATTTGCATCGAACGTCACATTAAGAGACTGTCATTTGTTGGCCTTTTTTGTTGAAATAGGTTGAAGAGGATATACCGAACTATTTTTTTTGTTGATGCTTGTCATTTCATTGTAGGTATTTGTTTCTCGTGAGGGGGAGAAAAACTATGCATCGGTGTTATTTCCTGGATGTCCCGAAGAACTCAAGTAAGTTTTTATAAGTAACTTACTGATTTGTCCAAGCCGATTGAGAATTGACTATACGAGCCATTTTAATCTGTTTTTGACACGCACACTGAATCATATGTGGGGTTTATGTGCGAGATTGATTGGATACTAATTGTAATTTTTTCTGCACTTCTGATGTGAGTGAGGTGAGAAGTTAAGATGTGACTTCTTTAGAGTATGTGGCTCCTAAGAACTCGTTGAGAGAATGAGAGAAGATTCAGCAGAGAATGAAGTTTTATTGGTACTCATTTTTTCATAGCTTAAAGCTGTAATTTACTTTATTTCCTGCATCTTGCGTTATTTAGGAGCCATTTTTCTACACTCTGACAATGTATTGGCATTATTGTACTCATCAGTCCCATGGACCTACTTGTAATGTCCTAGGGTAATTTTATTGCCCTTAGAGCTCTAATGCTGACTAGGGTTTCCAAATAAATTAGAGAAGATTATGTAATAGCAGCACACATTCCTCTATTCATACAACAGTAGATATGCATAATTAATATAAAGACTTCAACAGCAATATGATTATCAAAACCACAATAAATTAGGGCTGATTGCCTTATGAATGGTATGCCTGTCCAATCTACTTGATCGACCAGTACAGTCCCAATTTGCAATATCAATAGATTTAGTAAAAAGCACAATAATAATCCTACTACTTCAGTCTCCTTAAACAGATTTAGCAACAAGACAATCCACTGAACCAGATCAAAGCTGCTCGAAAACACTGTGCTAGAATGAAGAATTTTCGCCGTTCCTGTGGCCAGATGTGGGCATGGCCCTGTGGCCCTGTGGCTGCAGCTCCTGCACTCCTTCCCTGTGGCTGTTGTTTATGCCTTGCTGTCCTCAATCAAAGCCGTTTTCCAAGCTACAGACAGAACTCACAAAAAGCCTCAGATAGGTGGTCTTTTTCTTGCTTGAGACAGAGATGCCTATTCCTATTGAGATTGGTAGCTTGCGAGGTACTCCAAGCCCTAGGGTTCGGTGTCTTGGAGGAATTGGCACAACAAACGGACTTGTAGGCTAAGAACCCTGTTGTCTCTTATATTGTACAGGGACTGCGACAATGAATCAAGTCAGGGGCTGTCACTCTGATCCCCGACCTCTCCATTCTAGTTGTCTTCCAATAGCAGGCTATGGGGGGTAGTCCTTGTGAAAGATGAGAATGCAAGACGCATTAGCAACCAAGAAGTCCGGGAGACACAGTTGAATGGCCTAGCCAGTTGGTTGATTTTAGCAAGTTTTAAAGGATTCGATTAGATTATTATGAGACCGGTGCCTTATGGAGTCAAACTACTTGTTTTGAATCAATTAGAGACCAAGTAACCGGATGAACAACTGCTGCTTAAAAAATAATTCACTATCCTAGATGGAATGCAGATCCTATGACTTAGATGAAATGCAAGATCCTTGGTTTATTTTAATTAGATGCCTAGCTAAGTGTATCCCGTGATCTATATCTTTATTGAGTCTAGTCTCTAGAGTAAGTGGCAGAGAGAAGTCGAGGTGAAGCAAGCAATGGCTTGGTTAACGATCCCTCTCCTTGAAATCTAACATAGCCGGTGCCTCCGGCGCAACAGAGACCGTGGCTCTGATGACTGCAAAGTCACCGTTTTAAATACTAGAGAGCCTACACTTCTTAAGCAAAGACGGAAGGGTGTTCTATCTCTCTATCAACCAAGCCTATGCTTGAAGGTAAATTCTTAATATGCAAGACTAGTTGCTAAGATGAGATGCAAGATGGGAGTGTGTTCTTGAGTTAAGATTGTTTAATGTTCTTAAGTACTTAGTTATGATTAATCTTAAGCTATGACAATAAGTACTTAGCAATGGTAAATAAGAGACAATCTCAACCACAAGGAAGTGTGCTAATTAATAGTAATACAAGTGCCAACGAGATACAAGATATATTCAAGATGCAATTGCCCAACAGTTTAAACAATCACAAGATATATGCTCTTCATAATATGAACCATAAATCTAATGACAAGTAGAGCACTTATCCACTTAGAACAATTAACCAATGATTCTTCAATGATAGTTACTCAAAGGAGACAACAAGATTATCAATGCTAATTAGAGGCCCTTCAACAAGATAATTGCAATAATGTGATTAGATTCCTCAATGGCAATTATTAGATTAACAAGTCCTCAAGCTAATTAGACCTTCAATGCCAATATGTAAGAGAAAAGAAACATCAATATCTTAGATTCTCAGATTTATTAAGCAACCATTCAACAAGATTATTGGGTTATGAAATTCAGTTATCAAGTGCTTTTAGAGAATGAGCTTATTAGTGCAGACTTGGAACTTATCAAGATTACACAAGACAACAATATGTTAGAAATCTTATTAGCGCATGAAATACTTCACCAATCTCTTTATCAACTTAGGCAATAGAAAAATTTCATGACAGCAGTGAGTTATTTTTATGCCAAATGTTACCAATGCTAACAATCTTCTTCACACTAGCACATTAAATAATGGAACAATTTTTTTCCAAAAATGAGCCACTAGAGCATGAAACAATAGAAGCCTCGCGTAACTTGTGATCTAATGAGAAACAAAGAGACTTTATGACAGCAGCAAGTTACTAATGCTAAATGCCAAAAACAATGCCAAATTTCTTATTTCCTCTTGCTTTAGGTGAGAGCACTTAAGATGGAATACAAACAGCAAGAAGATGCATGTGTCACTGCTTTATATCAGACCTCAGAATGTTTATGACAGTCAGCAACAAATCATGAAATGATCCTAACCATTAATATCCAATTGATGCAATCAATTCCTTAGTGTGTTATGTACTTCATGAGTGATTTTAGGGCACTTAAATGAAGATTTTACCACTGTTAGTGCAATTGTCAGATAGCTGTAGCAAAACAGTGAGGAAGATAATAGTTAGAGAGGCAAACCAATGAGCCCTTTGGGCTTGGAGATGACTAATGGAGCGGTCCAAAATTTCTCCAATGCCAAGGCCACCTGCAATCATAAATTCTAGTCCAAGATCTCTGCAAAACAGCCCAATTATTAGCCCAAAAATTGGCAATGACCCAAACAGTGAGGATGAGGCAAGGGATAGGCTAGAAGAAGGCTAGAAGAGTGGGCAGCAAGGAAAAAAATGTTCTGCGATTAGGGCTCAAGGCCTAATTAGGCCTGCGGTTAGGGCAAGAGGCCCAGGAGGCCCCATGGCAAGGGAAAAGAGGCCTTAGAGGCCTGCCGCAAGCCCTAAAGGGGCTGCGGCTTAGGGAAAGAGGGCAGCTGAGAGGGGGAAAAGGCAGCGGAGGGCAGGAGGAGGCCCTTTAAGGCCTGCGGCAGGGTTCCTAAGGGAGGCCGAGGGATGAGGGATAGCGAGAGGGCAGCAAGGTGTTTCTAGGCCTGCGGCTAAGGAAGGTTGACAAGAAGGGAGAGAGGCCATGACAAGTAGGAGGAGGAGCATAAGGGCTCACGGTAGGGGCTAGTGAGGATAAATGAGGGCAGCAAGGGAGGACGGAGGGCAGGAAGGCTGGGAAAAGGCCACGGGAGAGGGAGAAGATAGCAGTAGAGGGCAGGAGAGGAGCCTTAAGGCCTGTGACCAAGAATGGGAAGGAAATCGAGGGCAGACAAAGAGGGTAGAAGGCAGTCCGACGGGAAGGGAACGCTTCTAAGGCTTGCATCCAGGCTTGGAGATGCCCACAGCTAGGAAACAAAGGCCCTAGGGCCTGCAGCTAGGCCTACTCAGGGCCTAAAGGATGACGACAGGGGAAAGGGGCTCATGGAAAGACCTTAGAGGCCTTTTCAGGTCTATGGCTAGCAAAGGAAGGGTAGACAAGGGAAATGACTAAGGTATAGGGCTTGACACTAGGCCTGTAGGCCCTAAAAAAATTTGAAACCCTTGCCAAAATATTTATTTTCCTTCAGATCTTCAAATTTGTCCAATCACTGCAAAATTTCTTGATGCTGGCCTACAAAAATTACTAGAACTTACCCTCAAGGGCCTGGATCTAGCTCAAAATCCCAACATATCTTCTTGAATAGCCTGGATCTAACTTGCACAAACGAAAATAAAAATACCCAAAACCCCAATATATACAAAATTCAAATAATAAACCCCAAACCCTAGTAGCTGCAAAACAAGAGTTAGAAAAATTAATTTACAAAAATTATTCTACAAAAATAATTTACAATCTACATACAAATATATAATGCTTGAAAATTTTTGAGAAATAATTTTTATTTTAAATGATGAGCAATGACCATAGATCAAATGTGTTTCGAAAGTTATGGTGCTTCCCACATCCTTAATGAAGTAAGAAAACCAAACAAAATTCTCAAATCCCAAACAAGGTCGGCTCTTCTCCAAAGTCTGTGAACTTGGAGCCCAAGGGCCGGGGCACCTGGAAACTCTATATATTTCTTCAAGAAAACTTGTTAGACATATGGCGAATCAGATCCCCTAAGATAGACCCGAAATCTACCAATAAAATGTTCGTATCACCATCTAATGAATAAGCAAGCTTATAAAATTTTAAGCACAATATAGGAAAGCACATACCACAGATCATCGAACAAAGAACACCATGAACTGAACCCAAAAGTCTTTTATTATGATATTTCAAATGTTCCCAGTAGATTAGTGGAACAACATCGGCATTACAAAATTACATAAACCAGAGTCGGAGTTCTCATCATGACTAGAGAAGCAAAATGATTTCTAATTTATAGATAAATTCTCCAAGTGGAAAATAATGGCTATTTGGCTTGATCCCCGTCAAAATAATCTCGATCGTTGATAAATATTTGATCATCTTTTAGTCTCTGCTGTAAAAAATACTTATTTTTGAGGAATTTTCGAATTTCTCATAAAAACCAATTTTTATTAATCCGAAAATTGATTTTTGGATTAATTTCCTAAAAAATTTGGCTTTGACTTAACCACCAAGGTCCAAGGGCTTGATTTTTCTTAAAATATCCATTTTTGCTTTGGTCGGGGACCTCCAAAAATTAACTTCCTTTTGACCCGCGAATTGTTTGGTCGTTTTCCACTTGGAGAAATTAATTTCTCTAGAATTTATTTTTGACTCTAAATTAACTAATTTTTTGGCTTAGAATTTAATTTTTATTTTTGCTAGAAAAACCAATTAATTGACAAAAGACGAGATCAAGTATTTTTCCACCCTCAAATATTTTAGCCATGGTGTCTGATTGCAAGGGACCATGCACTAGAATATTTTTCACGTCAGATAATTACAAATTCAACTCTCAAAGGGGGAATACCCATTTGTTATAGACCCTCAAATAATTACCCAATTCTGCAACACAATATGATCTAGTAGACCAAGTGATTTGTAATAAAATAATTTATCCAAATAGCTTAAATTATTTTCAAACCACTTTTACAAAAGACATGACTAAACACTGGGACTCACCTAAGATTGTCAATAAATTCCACCCTAGCTTTGGGGTTTAAGTTGGAGCTAAAAGCTCTGTTGATTATCCGTGTTTAGAAACACACATAATGCGGTGAGACAAAAAACCTCCTAGGATGAATTTCGTCACCAAAATCGATTTACCCAGGTTGTTACATAATTAAATGGTCATACTAGGATCATTTACGTTACAATTTTCAGGAATTAGGTTTACAATGACATAAGAACTGGCTGGCTGATGATTATGTCTTTGAAAATTTTTGTACAACTGCTTTATTGGACTTGTGACAAAATAGGTGCAATATCTAGATCCATAGGGGGACACGTTGCTTCATCGAAGAGACGTGAGAATATAGAATCTTGTATCCAAGAAAAAAAAAGTCCATCAAATAGATATCCACTCAATCAAAATCACTTTGTATATATAGAATATCTGCTCGAATAGAAAAAATCTACTCTAACAAATTGAAATGTAAAGACATATAACATAAGTGCATAAAAAGAAACCTAACTGATGACATAAATGAAAGGGAATAGGACTAGATATACTATACAAAGATGCCCCATGGCATCAGATGTCTCAACATAGTGCATATTGAGCATCTGCCGACCTTTCAGCAACTCTGTGAGCTGCTTCTTGGATGTGCCATGTTGAATTCTGAAAATTCTAGGACTTTTGACTTATCTGAATATTGAGCTGCTCTCGACCATCAGATGCATCAAACCTCTTCCCTCTTCTTTTTTGCTTTTTGCTTTTCTTCCCAGTGGGCTGTGATGTCAATAATGGGACCAATGTAAATTTCTTGTCTTGATCTTGAAGATGCTCAGATGAAAGATTTGAAGAATTTGAAGTATGCCCAATCTCATTCTGAATATACTCTTTTCAAGGTGACACATAAGCTTGATTGTTCTTAATGTCTTTTTCAACCATGGCACTTTTAGTTAACCTGTCTTCAATGGGACAAATGACCTTCTCACAATGAGATGAGAATTTCTTTAGTAGACTGGGAGGCTTGTGGTTTGTTGAAAGTTCTTTGTGCTTTCCTTCATCATCTGGTCTATGCTGGAATTCTTGCATCTGTGATATTTCCATTTTGTCTAGCCTATCATGAATAATAGTCATTTGGCTAGAATGTTCAACTTTTATAGCAGTGACTTCTTTGGCATGATTTTCTTCCATAATTTTTATCACTTTATCATTATCTATTTTTATGGCAATCAAATGATTCTGCATATCGGACATCACAACCTCCATTACTTTAGCATGCTTTTCCTCTATGGTGCCCATCTGATTGGAGTGATTAATTTTCATGATCTTTAGCTCCTCATCATGCTTTTCTTCTATGGCTAAAAATTTGGTGTGCATGGATTCCATTTCCTTGGCGTGATTTTCTATTAATCTCTCTTGATTAAGTTCCATGGTTTTCATCAATTGTGCTTGACTGAATTGCGTGTCTTTAATCATTTGATCGAATTCCTCGATAATATGCTTATCATTTTTTTCATCATCAATATCAAATTGATCATTCGTTCTTGCCTTTCCATTATCGAGAATTCTTCTTGCAATGGGGCAAGTGGATTCATCATGAAAATGATCACAAGGTCTGCAATATGGCAAAGATTGATGTGGCACATTCTCTTGACACCTTTCTATGATACTTGGGTCCTTCACATGATCACTTTCTTCTTTCTTCATAGTACAAGAGGCACAAGGTGAGCCCCTTTATTTCCATATTTATCTTCAAAGCCATCAATAATTGATTGTAAAGAGTCAAAGGTTTTTTCAGGGAACTTGCAAAACCAATCCAATGCATCATATTCTAACGAAAGAACAAAGAGTCGCATCTTGACATCTTCATACTTACCAAATGCATAGCCACCGAACTTTAGCATATAATGAGTGAACTTTGTAAGATGATCCCTAGTGGTGACTGTGTTATTACTCGTGAAAGTAGGAAAATTATTAATGGCATTTCCCGAAATATCATGAAGAATGTTAGTAAAGCGACAAGGGGTGAACGGGTCATTCATGATGACTTGTTAAAAGGGGAAAATGATTAAATGGACGTTAGAGAGAGATCCATGTTCAAGAAAAACAAGAAGCCTACAAGAAGGGAGCTTCAAGTGGGAATTCTTGCAAAAAATGAAAGAAATGGAGTCGCCACTTGAACATGTATCTAACTCTAAAATCCAAAAGGTGGAAATCGAAAAGTTAGTTAGGGAGAAGCAGACGGATACAAGGGAGGGCTTCTTGTCTGAGAAATGGATGCTTGCTACAGTGTAATTTGTTCAACCAGGTTCTGAGAGCGAGGTTGACCAAGCTACTAGGATTTATTCTAGTGTAGGATCTTGTAAATGGATGAATCGGTGGAGTTTCCACACAAATAGGTAACCAACCGTAATGTTCAGGTGCTAAAGGTGTGGATAGAGAAGATTGAAAGATTAATGAGAGGACAAAGGATGAGGTGATGAAAAGATGAAGAGATAAAGAGAATATTGCAACAACACCAAAAAATATGGCATTGATGGGATAAGGAATGATGAGATAATGAGAAAAAGATTTAGGAGATGTCGTTGAAGTGCCGAGAATAAGATATCACCGACAATAGAGCTAAAAAATGTGGCGCTGACGAGCTAATGAAGAATGAGAATGATGATATGATGTCATAGCACCAAGGCCCAATAAATTGGTCCCTGGCAACGACGCCAAAAAATATTGTGGCATTGCCGACTGAAATGAAAATATCAAAGGTCAAGAATGAAGATGAAAGATTGAAAAAATGTCCTTGAAGCGCAGAGAACAAGATAAACCTATCCCTGGCAATGGCGCCAAAATATGTTGTTGCTCAGATTGTACAGACACTGTGACAACAACTCAGGTCAGGGGCTGTCACTGTGATCTCTGACCTCTCCATTCTAGCTGTCTCCCAATAGCAGGCTATGGGGGGTAGTCCCCATGAAAGATGAGAATGCAAAACTCATTGGCAACCAACAAGTCTAGGAGACACAGTTGAATGACCTAGCCACTTGGTTGATTTTAGCAAGTTTTAGAGGATTTGATTAGATTATTATGAGACCAGTGCCTTATGGAATCAAACTACTTGCTTTGAATCAATTAGGGACCAAGTAACCAGATGAACAACTGCTACTTAAAGAATGATTCACTATCCTAGAGGAAATGCAAATCGTATGACTTAGGTGAAATGTGAGATCCTTGGTTTATTTTAATTAGATGCCTAGCTAAGTGTATCCCTTGATCTATATCTATATTGAGCCTAGTCTCTAGAGTAAGTGGAAGAGAGAAGTCAAGGTGAAGCAAGCACTGGCTTGGTTAACGATCCCTCTCCTTGAAACCTAACATATCCGGTGCCTCCGGTGCTGCGGACACTATGGCTCTGACGATTGCAAGGTCACTGTATTAAATACTAGAGAGCCTAGACTTCTCAAGCAAAGATGCAAGGGTGTTCTATCTCTCTATCA
This sequence comes from Pinus taeda, assembly GCA_000404065.3. NCBI lineage: Eukaryota > Viridiplantae > Streptophyta > Pinopsida > Pinales > Pinaceae > Pinus > Pinus taeda. The sequence goes on from APFE030979052.1 coordinate 160,746, forward strand.
ACCAAGATTATGCTTGAAGGTAAATTCTTAATGCAAAACTAGTTGCTAAGATGAGATGCAAGATGGGAGTGTGCTCTTGAGTTAAGATTGTTTAATGTTCATAAATACTTAGTTATGATTAATCTTAAGCTATGACAATAAGTACTTAACAGTGGTAAATAAGAGACAATCTCAACCACAAGGAAGTGTGCTAATTATTACAAGTGCCAACGAGATACTAGATATATTCAAGATGCAATTGCCCAAAATTTTAAGGAATCCCAAGATATATGCTCTTCATAATATGAACCATAAATTTAATGACAAGTAGAGCACTTATCCACTTGGAACAATTAACCAATGATTCAAAAGATACAAGAAGATTATCAATGCTAATTAGAGGCCCTTCAACAAGATAATTGCAATAATGTGATTAGATTCCTCAATGGAAATTATTAGATTAACAAGTCCTCAAGCTACTTATATCTTCAATGCCAATGTGTAAGAGAACAAGAAACATGAATATCTTAGACCCTCAGATTTATTAAGAAACCAATCAAAAAGATTATTGGGTTATGAAATTCAGTTATCAAGTGCTTTTAGAGAGTGAGCTTATTAGTGCAGACTTGGAACCTATCAAGATTACACAAGACAACAAAATGCTAGCAATCTTATTAGCGCATGAAATACTTCACCAATATCTTTATCAACTTATGCAATAGAAAATTTTCATGACAGCAGTGAGTTATTCTTATGCCAAATGTTACCAATGCTAACAATCTTCTTCACACTAGCACATTAAATAATGGAACAATTTTTTTCCGAAAATGAGCTACTAGAGCATGAAACAATAGAAGCCCTGCGTAACTTGTGATCTAATGAGCAACAAAGGGACTTTATGACAGCAGCAAGTTACTAATGCTAAATGCCAAAAACAATGCGAAATTTCTTATTTCCTCTTGCTTTAGGTGAGAGCACTTAAGATGGAATGCAAACAACAAGATGATGCATGTTTCACTGCTTTATATCAGACCCCAGAATGTTTATGACAGTCAGCAACAAATCATGAAATGAGCCTAACAATTAATATCCAATTGATGCAATCAATTCCTTAGTGTGTTATGTACTTCATGAGCGATTTTAGGGTACTTAAGATAGTTGTAGCAAAACAATGAGGGAGATAAGAGTTAGAGAGGCAAACCAATGAGCCCTTTGGGCTTGGACATGACTAATGGAACTGCTCATAGTTTCTCCAATGCCAAGGCCACGTGCAGTCATAAATTCTAGTCCAAGATCTCTGCAAAATACACCAATTATTAGCCCAAAAATTGATAATGACCCAAAAAGTGAGGATGAGGCAAGGGATAGGCTAGAAGAAGGCTAGAAGAGAGGGCAGCAAGGCCAAAAATGGCCTGCGGCTCGGGCTCAAGGCCTAATTAGGCATGTGGCTAGGGCAATGAGGCCAAGGAGGCCCCACGACAAAGGAAAAGAAATCTTAGAGGCCTGCCACAAGCCCTAAAGGGCTGCGGCTTAGGGAAAGAGGGCAGCCAAGAGGGGGAAAAGGCAGCGGAGGCTAGGAGGAGGCCCTTTAAGGCTTGCGGCAGGGTTTCTAAGGGAGGCCAAGGGATGAGGGCTAGGAAGAGGGCAGCAAGGCCTTTCTAGGCCTGCAGCTAAGGGAGGAAGGCTGCCAAGAAGGGAGAGAGGCTACGATAGGCAGGAGGAGGAGCCTAAGGGCTCACGGTAGGACGGAGGGTGGGAAGCCTGGGAAGAGTCCATGGGAGAGGGAGAAGAGGGCAGTGGAGGGCAAGGGAGCAACTTTAAGTCCTACAGCCAAGGCTAGGAAGGCAACCGAGGGCAAACAGAGAGGGTAGAGGGCAGGTTGATTGGAAGGGAAGGCAGCTAAAGCTTGTGTCCAGGCCTGGAGATGCCCACGGCTAGGAAACAAAGGCCCTACGGCCTACGGCTAGGCCTAATCAGGCCCTAAATGCTGACGGCAAGGGAAAAGGGGCTCACGGCAAGGCCTAAGAGGCCTTCTCAGGCCTACGTCCAGCCAAGGAAGGGTAGACAAGGGCAGCGACTAGGGTATAGGGCTTGACGCTAGGCCTATACGCCCTAAAAAAAATTGAAACCCTTGCCAAAAAGTTTAGTTTGCTTCAAATTTGTCTAATTATTGGAAAATTTCTTGATGTTGGCCTTGCAAAAATTCCTAGAGACTAGATCTTTCCCTCAAGGGCCTAGATCTAGCTCAAAACCACAACAAACCTTCTTGAATGGCCTGGATCTAACCTACACAAATGAAAATAAAACTACCCGAAACCCCGATATATACAAAATTCAAATAATAAACACCAAACCCTAGTAGCTGCAAAACAAGGGCTAGAAAAATTTATCTACAAAATTATTTACAATCTATATACAAGTATACAATGCTTGAATTTTTTTGAGAAATAATTTTTATTTTAAATGATGAGCAATGACCATAGATCAAATGTGTTTTAAAAGTTATGGTGCTTCCCACAATCTTAGCGAAGTAAGAAAATGAAACAAAATTCTCGGAGTCCAAACAAGGTTGGCTCTTCTACAAAGTATGTGAACTTGGAGCCCAAGGGGCAGGGAACCTGCAAAATTTATATATTTCTTCAAGAAAACTTGTTAGACATATGGCGAATCATATCACCTAAGATAGACCCGAAATCTACCAATAGAATGTTCTTATCACCATCTAATGAATAAGCAAGCTTATAAAAATTTAAGCACAATATAGGAAAGCACATACCCAACACATATCACAGATCATCGGACAAAGAACACCATGAACTAAACCCCAAAGTATTTTATTATGATATTTCAAATGTTCCCAGTAGATCAGTGGAACAACACCAGCGTTACAAAATTACATAGACCAGAGTCAGAGTTTTCATCATGATTGGAGAAGCAAAATGGCTTGTAATTTATAGATAAATCCTCCAAGTGGAAAATAATGACTGGTTGGCTAGATCCCCATCAAAATAATATTGACCGTCGATAAATATTTGATCTTTTTTTATTCTTTGCCTTAAAAAATGCTTATTTTTGAGGAATTTTCAAATTTCTCATAAAAACAATTTTTATTAATCCAGAAATTGGTTTTTTGGATAAAATTTGACTTTGACTTAACCACCAAGGTCCAAGGGCTCAATTTTTCTTAAAATAGCCATTTTTCCTTGGTGGGGGACTTCCAAAAATTAACTTTTATTTGACCCAGGGATTTTTGGTCATTTTCCATTTGGAGAAATCAATTTCTCTAGAATTTATTTTTGACTCTAAATTAATTAATTTTATGGCTTAGGATTTAATTTAATTTTTGCTAGAAAAATTAATTAATTGACACGAGGCGATTAATTATTTTTCCACTCTCAAATACTTTAGCCATGGTGTTTGATTGCAAGGGACCATGCGTGAAAATATTTTTTATACCTGATAATTACATATTCAACCCTCAAAGGGGGAATACCCATTTGTTATAGACCCTAAAATAATTACCCAATTATGTGACACACTATGATCTAATAGACCAAGTGATTTGTAATAAAATAATTTATCCAAATAGCTTAAATTATTCCCAAACCACTTTTATAAAAGACCTAACTAAACACTAGGACTCATGTAAGACTTTGTCAATAAATTCCAATCTAACTTTGGGGTTTAAGTTGGAGGGAAAAACTCTGCCAATTATCCGTGTTTAGAAACACACATAATGCGGTGAGACAAAAACCCTCCTAGGATGAAATTCGTCGCCAAAATTATAGGCTTACCCAAGTTGTTACATAATTAAACGGTTGTAATAACATCATTTACATTACAATTTGTAGAAATTGGGTTTACAATGACATAAGAACTGGTTGGCTGATGATTCTGTCTTTGAAATTTTTTGTACAATTGCTTCTTTGGACTTGTGGCAAAATAGGTGCAACAAACCCAAGCATGTGGGCTTCACACCCAAGGTTGTGGGTGTGAAACCACTAGGAGTTTTGGACATATATCCCTTGGAGATTGTAGAGAACCCTAAAAGGAGCTAGGGCTGCAAAGAACACCAAGAAAGGACATTTAGAAAGCGAGATATGAATTTTTATGTGTTAAGAGTGGGTTTGCTACATGAATTACAAGTTGGCCTTGTGATTAGAGGGTCCCATTCAAGGGTTATTCGATGCACCCACAAGAACATATAAATAGAAGGCTCGTAGACCTCATTTAAGCATATCCAAGAGCAACGAAAACATAACCATATCTAAAGTGGCCACAGATCTAAGGAGACCTCAGCAAAGGAGAAAGGAACTTGGGATTATTGTTCTTTCATGACTGTTTGAGGGCCGAATAGAGCAGGAATGCAGATCGAGGATACAAAGGCAGATCTAGGCCTATTTTGGGGTTGTTTGGTGGCATATTTATCTCTGGTTTGGGGTTGCAGGGTTCTATTGGGATTACAGGTAGGCCGAGCTTTAGTTAGGTTGATTCAAGAGGGCCGAGATCCTTGTTTTAGTGAGCAAAAAGCTTAGATCCATAAAGGAGATGAGGTCACAACTATTTGAGGGTTGTTGGAGCTGAAGGTAAGGGTTGATGTGGACTCTAGTGTGCCTTAACCAGACAACAAACCTAAAAAAGGTGTACAACAATCCAAAAGTAAAGAAAAGGTATGTTGTGATGTGTTTCAAGTTCTTTTGTTGCTAGAGGATAGACTGTCCTAGAGTAGGACAAAGTTGTTGGGCATCTTAAGGTTGTTGGAGGGAAACAAGTAGCTGCTCAAGGGAGCCCTAAGTGCAAACCAAAGAAGGATATTAGATATGCTAGGAGTGGCAGTATGTTGGAGCAGCACAAGTGTTGACTCCTTGAAGTACAGAGGACAACTAAGTGAGAAGATTGGATCAACCCAAGTTCATTGTTGGAGAAAGACATCTTCCACTGATAGGTGGCAACCCTTTGGCCCAAAGTTTGTCTTCATTGGAGAAGTGCAGGAAGGCATTAGAGGGAAGAAGTCTCAAAGGAGCCGAGGAGCAGCAGTGGGCAGTCTAGAGTTGTTCACAAACAAAGTTGTGAACAACTCAACCTAAGACCCTATGTGTTGATGCATTGATGAATGAAGATTAGCTAGAGGGTAGATTTGTAAGTCGTGTTCAATGAGCTAAAGGAGCAGGACCATTGATAGAGGCAGAGATGCAGATTGGGAGCAGAAGGACCAACATTTGTGTTCAGGGTACGATCAAGGAACCATGAAGTCAACTACATCAGCTAGACGACTAGTGTATCTTGTTTGGGGCAGTTTGGTTGTCATAGTTGTTGACAACAAACCATAGTTTGTATTCTTGTATCAATGGATGTATGAGGGCCATTATCCCTAGTATGGGAGCCCTATACAATTGTATTACAATTTGTTAATATAACAACGTTGGGTTATTGAAAAATTGTAAAAAGATCTATATTTTGTGCACGTGTTGATTTACTATTGTTTATATTCTGCTGTGCAAGGTAGCTTGTTGTGGTATTTGGATTGGTAGTGCCAGAAATTCTAAGACCCTAACCTAGATTCTAGTGTCATGGAAAAACAACAATTCCACGTCAACACAAATAATTTTCCTTAATATAATCAAGCTAGTGCTAAGCTACTTCAAGTGAATAAGTTGTACCAGACAGATTTGTTCAATGCCAATGTCCACGATTTTCCACCACCAAAATTAGTACAGGAAAAGGGGTTTTAAACCCTTCGAGCCACAACTCAAGAAACAAATATATTTTGATCCAAATTAATGATGCCAAATTGATTCCAACTCTTCTCTCTTTATAGATTCCCTCAAGGGCTTTTCTCAAATTTGATTGGTTGCAATGAAACCCTCAATTTGGGTTTTTTTTGCCCCAACCGACCCAATATTTTCCCAATGTTGCCCCAAACATTGAAAAATTTGGGTTTTCCCCCTTTATCAAGACTATAGCCTACGAGGTTGGATAGGCCATTTCATCCTACTCTATGCAATCAATTGGGAGAGGACATTACAGTCCCCCCTTCCCAAAATTGCTTGCCCTCAAGCAATTGCAAATTCAAATGTTGTAAAATTCGATCGCCTTCCCATGTTGCATCTTATTCGTGTAGTTTTTTCCATGTAATAAGATATTCTGAGATCACCCTACCCCTCAGTCTCTTTTCTCGCATTGCCATGATTGCTTCCGGAATTAGCTCCAATTGTCATTCTTCATCCAAAGGGAGCATCTCGATAGAAGTGGTGACTTGCTGCTCGACGACCTTCTTGAGGCATGATACATGTAAGACACTGTGAATTATGCTTTCTCTTGATAGCTCTAACTCATAAGCCACCTCGCCAACCCTTTGGAGAATTTTATAAGGTCCATAAAATCTTGGCTTCATCTTTTCTTCGCCACTTTTCTTGAGTGTAGATTGTCTATATGATTGCAATCTCAAGAAAATGGGGTCTCCTACCTCAAAGCTGCATTATGTTCAGCGCTGGTATGCATAAAACTTTGCTGGTTTGGAGCGATCTGCATGTTCTCTTTGAGTATCCTGAGAATGTCTTGACTTTCTTGTATCCAGTCTTTAGCTAATGGGGACCTGCTATATCCAAGGGCCAATTCAATAAAACATGGGGCATCATAGCCATATAGTGCTATGAATGGCGTCATCCTAATAGACAAATGATAAGTGGTGTTGTAACAATGATCCCCTAGGTACAACCACTTAATCCTTGCCTTTTGTTGACCAGTCACATAGTTATGTAAGTATCTCTCAATCCACTTATTCACAATCTTTGTTTGGCCATTTGTTTGAGGGTGGTAGCTGGTGCTAGGGGTCAATTATGTTCCCACTAGCTTGAAGAATTCCTACCAAAATGCACTCATAAATTTGTTATCTTGATCACTGAATACATTTTTAGGTAGTCCATGCAGTCTGAAGACTTCTTTGAAAAATATTTCTGCTACCTATTTGGTCGAATAATTAGTTGGAATTGCGAAGAAATGTGCAAATTTTGTCAACCTGTCAACTACTGTGTAGGTGCAGCCATTGCCTTGTGCTTTTGTCAACCCTATAATGAAGTCCATTGAGATGCTTTCTCATTTTTGTTCCAAAATTGGTAAGGGTTGGAGTAAACTTTTGGAATGTGTGTGCTTGACCTTGTTTTGCCGGCATATTATGCATTCCTTGATGTATTTTAATACATCATCTTTGATGCCTTTCCATGAAAACCACTCCCTAATCTGTTGGTAGGTTTTGAAGAACCTCTGGTGCCCTGCTAATCGTATGTCATGTGTAGCCTTAAATATTTTCTCCTTTAGTGTGGATTCAGGGACCAAATATATCCTGTCTTTTTAGCAAATAATTCCATTGATTATCTTGTATCTATTGTCTTGGATGAGTCCGTCCATTAGTGCACAGTCAAACTTGTTTTTGGAGTACTCCACTAAGAGTTGAGCCTTCCAATATTTTGTGGTTTTCATGAGGGAACATGTTGTTGGTTTCCTGGAAAGTGCATCGGCCACAACATTCTTTTTACCCTTTACGTATTCAATGTCAAAATCATAAGCTTGGACCTTATTTACCCAGTTTTGTTGTCTTTTGTTCAGGTATGTTTGTTCCAAGAAATGACGTAGGTTGTTGTGGTCTGTTGTAAGATCCCCTTGTAAAAATATCTCTGTTATGCCAATAATTTTCTGAGTGTATTTGATATATTGTCTTTGGAGAATTTTGTCAAACAGTTAGATGACAAACATGTTGTAGGTGATTTTCATAATTTTTGTTTCTAGAATAGTTTATACAGTGCTCAATATTTATCAAACAAATATCAAAATAAGTTTATAGCATTTATGCCAGGCCCCAAAAATTAACACACAATGGATATATAACAATATGGTGATAGCACCTGTTGCACACATTTGGTCAAAGTTCCAAGGAAGCGGTTGTACCATATTTTTCTAAGGATCAAGATCATCATCCATCAACATTTTGAGTCATTGTAAACCCATTCTACAAAATTTGTAATGTAAATAATACTAGTAAGACCGTGTATGTATGTAACAACATAGGTAAGCCTATTATTTTGGCGATGAATTCCATCCTAGGAGGTTTTTCGTCTCACTGATTTATCTGTGTTTCTAAACATGGATTATCGACAAAGTTTTTCCCTCCAACCTCACCCCAAAGCTAGGGTGGAATTTATCATCGAAATCTTAGGTGAGTCCTAGTGTTATAGTCGAGTCTTCTGTAAAAGTGATTTGAGAATAATTTAAGCTAATTGGCTAAATTATTTTATTACAAGTCACTTGGTCTACTAGATCATATTGTGTTGTAGAATTGGGTATGTATTTTGAGGGTCTATAACAAATGGGTATTCCCCCTTTGAGGTTTGAATTATTGTAAAATCTTATATAAAAAATATTTTAGTGCATCGTCCCTCATACTTAGACACCATGGCTAAAATATTTGGGGGTATAAAAATAATTAATCCCCTCAAATGTCAATTAAATAATTTTTATGGCAAAAATAAAATTAATTCTAAGCCAGAAAACTAATTAATTAGAATCAAAAAATTAAAATGTTAGAGAAATTAAATTTTCCAAGTGGAAAAATTCATGGGTTTTAAAGAAATTAATTTTTGGAGGTTCCCCGCCAAGGGAATATTGGAAATTTCAAGAAAAAATGGACCCTTGGGCCTTGGTGGTCAAGTCAAACTCAATTTTTCGAGGAAATTGGCTCAAAATAATTATCTTTGAGCTAATAAAAAATGGGTTTAATGAGAAATTTGAAAATTCCTCAAAAATATTGTTTTGACGACAAAGATTAAAAGATTGTCAAAGATTTATCAATGACCGAGATTATTTTGATGGTGATCAATCCAACAAGTCGTTATTTTCCGCATGGAGGATTTATCTATATATTAGAGGTCATTTGTGTCTCAAGCCATCTAACGTTTGGCTAATGTAACTTTGTAAAAGCTGAGGTAAAGCTACTGTCCTACTGAGAACGTTTTGAATAATCAGAATAAAAGACTTTGGGGTGCAGTTCATGGTGTCTCTGTTCTATTGATTTGTGGTATGTGCTGGGTACGAACATTCCTATATTGTGCTTTAAATTTTTATTAAATCGTTATTTCATTGTAGACGATAGCAACATTGTATAGATAAGTTTCAAGCTTATCTTAGGTGATCCGGTTCATTGTTGTTCTAATGGTTTATTCTTGAGAAATTATATAGTGTTTGTAGGTTTTCCAACCCTTGGGCTCCAAGTTCACAAATTGTGGGCACAGGCTGACTATGTTTAGATCCTGAATATTTTATATGGTTTTCTAACTTCGCTAAGGCTGTAGTTTGGCATTTATTTTTTGAAATACATTTAGCCATTGTCAAAATTTACAAAAAATATTTCTCAAAATTTCTCTAAGCATTGTACACCTGTATGTTTTGTAAATATAATTTGTATCATATACTTGTAAATTATTTATATTTTCTAACCCTTGTTTTGCAACTGGGGTTTTGAGATTTGGATTTTTTTTGCATATATTGGGGTTTTTTGTGATATCCCTTCCTAAATTATTTTGGAACAGGATTTATTTCTACATTTTGGGGGCCAATTTTGGTGAAGACGGGGCCCATTTGATTTTTGATAGAATGCTTAGGAGTTAGAGGCAGGTTAATTTTATTTTACTTTGTTTTGTTAAGGATATGTGGGGACCACCCACATAAGAAATACGCACTTCCTAAGCTAATGATTCGAAATGCATGAGGGAAGAAAAGGCGGGTAGAAAAGGTGGGAAGAAAGACTCCATGAAAGTTATAAAAGGAAGGCATCACACTTCATTTGGCATTCTTGGCTTATCGAATTTGATTTTGTTGCTCGAGTTGTTTAGCCGGGTTCACTTGCTATTTAGCAAGAGTTTTCCAAGTAGAGAACTCACCCTTTCTTCGAGTGACTTTTAGTGCCACCCTAGAGAGGTTCATCCATTATCATCCGGAGGAGATTTGTAGAGAGATTTCCAGCATTTGTATTCAATTCGCCCCAATAGTGCGTATTTCTGGAGGACGCAGTAGTGGATCTAGTGTGGTCATTGCAACATTCTTCCGGAGGGTTATTGCCAGGAGAAATTAGGAGAAGGCTCAATAGATTTGTTGGATATTGGGTGAATTTGAGGGCTGGAAGTGGCAACAATATTAAGGAGTGATTTTGTAGACTCGTGGCCAACGCAGAAGAGAGAAATTGGGAATACGTGGGAGATAGAGTTTCAGCCATTGAGGTTATTGCTTGTCGGGAGAAATAAGAGAAGTATTGGTGGAGTTGATTGCTACATTTTAGGAGTGTCTGGGGAGGATTTTGCTAGTGGTTTGACAGACAACATGTTTCAAGTTTCAACAGCTATTGGAAAGCGTAGGGCTTTTGGGGGTCGATTTTGGAAGGTCAAAATCAGGGCAAAGCATTTCTGGGTTTATGGGTTTTGCTTGAGGAGCCTAGGTATAAATTTTCAGAATTGTTTGAGCACTGGAGGTGGGGTTTTCACTCATATCTTTGCAGCAGACAATGTAGAATTGTTGGGGACTGCACAGTGCCTTTGGGTGTCGATTTTGGGAGGTCAAAATTAGGCCAAACCATTTTTGGGTTTTTGTGGGTTTTTCCTAAGGAGCCTAGATATAAATTTGTAGAATTTTATGAGCAACATAGGTGGAGTTTTTAGCTATATCTTTGCAGGAGACAGTGCAAAATTGTTGGGGACTACAGAGTGCAACAGTTGGTCAGTTGATTGTAGCTCCGGGTTTTCATTGCTTCACTTGGGCTTTGCTCTGCTTGCCTTTGAGGCAAGCTCAGGTGCATTCCTTCCATATTTTGTACTCTTGCACCGATTTATAATAAAATGGCTCAGCTGCTTCCATATTTCTGATAGTTATGGGCGTTTTCTAATTGTTTTGAAATTATTGTGGTGAAAATTGTTATTTGCTTGCATATCACTGTTTTTTCTATTTTGGAACATTATAGTGGTATTAGAGCATGATCTTGGCCGAACTGTGGGTAACTAGTAAGATCATGGAAGATTCAAGTATGTAGGCACAGTGATGGGTGAAACCATAGACAAACCCATGGCTCAAGAGAAACTTAGTGTGCAAAAATTCTAGGGTGGAATCCATTGGGACAATGAGCGGTTGGCCTAGTGGAGAAGGGTGACAGACCAAATCCATCCTCATCCTTACAGTAGAGACACTAGAGGTACACAGACCGTGGGGGTACAACCATCTACACCATGTGGGGTAAATCGACAGACTCAGGACACAAGATCTCCTCGAAAGGAGCAGACAAGACAGGAACAGTTAGAGGGTTGGACTAGGAGGCACTTCTGCTGGTGAATAGATGGCTTTAGATATGAGGGGCCTGAGGAGGAGATTGAGCATGAGGCAGAGGACACGCGGGAGTGTGAGGAGCACATTGGTATACCTAGTGTGGCACTGGAGTCACCATTGTAGGAGGCCTCTTTGATAGCACCAGCTGATACCTTGGGGCAGAGAGTAGAACATACACCCATAGGGCCATCCATTGGCGAGGTTCCAGGAGACACAAACATGTCCACTATTGAGGAGGTGACATTTGTTGTTGAGGTATCCATTGATGAGGTATCCGGGGTCATGACTGAGTTTTCAGGTGATAGCAGCGCACGACAGGATGATGAGGTGCCGAGAGACATCACCACCCTTGATGAGGAGCCGATAGGTATAGAGGCACCCAGATCTATGATAGAGTTGTGGGATGACAATCACCTACAACAACATGGAGAGCACATAGAGGGGCGTGAGCTAGTCATGGAGGGGTAGTTTGTGATTCATGTTGAGCCCATGGTGGAGGAGGACGAGTAGTCCTCTTTTGGGCCAACCACTGACAAAGAGCAGATAGATGCAAAAACCATCAACAGAGTTGTAGTACTTCTAGATAGTAGCTCTCTCTGGGCTTATATAGATGGGGCTTGCAACATTGCTAGACTACCTTTGCACCACAGAGAGAGAGATGCAGAGACCCCCCGACAAATTTTATTTGTTGACCAGGATGGTGAGTTGAGGCGACATGAGCTGCATAGGGTGCAATAATCGCAGGATGGAGGGCTTGTTCTATGTACTGGAGTTTGTGCATTCGATCCCTCTCTTGGGGTTGGATGGCGAGAGATTCTGAGTTGGTACCCGGTGGAGTGGGCTAGACTCATGGAGATGGTTGTAGTCTAGAGCGAAGCTCAATGGGAGCTCTCAGACATCGAGGGTATTGGAGGCTTAGGTTGGCATTGGGATCCAGGTGAGGCTTCCTATCCGATATCAGACATGCGGGATGGCAATGGCATTGATGAGGTAGTCAACCCAGTGCCTGAGCGTATGCATTCCTTAGGGGAGTTGCAGTCAGCGCTAGTGGCCAGGTGGTTTGTGAGCAGACACCATTGGTTGTTTTGGCATGTTGGTTGCGGATGGGGGCACAGGATGATTAACATTCTCTGGTAGGCGCTGCTTGGAGGAGGTGGCATGGGTAGGCCACTGAACCAGATATTGTATGGAGACAATGTTCTCCGGACATACAAAATACAAAATAGCAAGCCTTGCTTCTTCACATTGACCAACCTCTTGATTATGAAATTTACTAAAATATATACAATACATAAGTCCTTTTCTCAAGGGATCGAAGTCCATCAAATATTAATTACAATATCAAATTAGATTTTCAAACTATGACTAATATCCTAAAAACTAGGATCTAATCATTGACTAAGATCTCGATACAATCACCTTGCAAAATAAGCGGGAAGCATATTGATCTTCACATTCGTGAACTAGAAGCTGTGTTGGCACTCAAAAGAGGCTGGAGCTGCTGAGCTATGCGATCTCAGACTCATTTATGGTTTGTGCAGAAATTGCAGTTTTTAGCTTGATACATCATCAAAGTATTTAATTTTCACAACAGTGCATAACTACATCATCTAAGATATGTGTCATTAGGATCAAAATAGTTTTGGAAGCATGGTAGTCAAATTTGCAAGTCGAAAAAGTTGACGGTTCAAATGCGTAGCAAGTCTGTCTGGAAGTGCAACACAACCTCTTAAATTTCTAGAAATGTAGAAACACAGTGCAACCTCTTAAATTTCCAGAAATGTAGAAACACAGCGCAAAAGCATAGCGCTTGATGGTTGCGATGCCTCCGGTCCTCTCCTGAGCTGACTGATGCCTCCATCACGTGTAAACAAACTTTCATATGGACGTCTTCCTCCTCTGAAGATTCCCTTTGCCACAAAAAACCTCAAACTTTGACATTTCTACCTGTAGGAAAAAACGTAGCACCAGAATCGCAACGACTGATATTTTATTAATATCTCCTAAACGGTAAATTAGATTGAATTTATTTTGTGTTAGCATGTTAATATCATCATAATGCTTCTCCACAAAAAACTTGAGCTAAATTCGACTCACGGATTTCGAGGAAATCCGAAAATGGCTGTAGATGACGGTGGCCCATTTCTCGAAAACTGTGAAGCGTTTTGACCTAAAATTAAGTAGGCTTATTCATCTTACCTCCATAAATTTCTTGTAAAAATTTCATGGCAAACAAGTACAAGGTTTAAGAGATGGTGAAAATACGATGACTATGTGAAAGCTGAATGCCCCAAGCTTATACTATCTCTGGCCATCATCTGACATGTTGAGGGTACTGGGATGGCATGGAATGACTCATTCAACATTTTAAACCTATGAGAATGGTCCTAGGCCAAATGCAAACTTGCAAACCGCAAACCTTCTTCTTGCAGCAAAAGCACAGCACCTCCCCTACCTTCTTTGCGTAGCGAACAAGAATGACCACACACCGAGCTTCCGATGGAAGAAATGGAGAGATGGGAGATCTTGTGTGAAAATAACTGTGCAAATAACCTCCCAAGGTGACTAGGAGCGGAGTTGATGGCGATAATCACAATTTGAACTTGGAAGACCAAAGCGCAACACTTAGCAAAAGCACAACAATTGTCCTCTTGATTGTTGTCCTGTTACTGAAATGAATAGAAAGACTAAAATGACAAAGATTCCTATCATATAGGACCCTAACACTTGGTTCACCTTTGCCTAGCCAGTGCCACATTTGTACCATGCATTTGGCAGATGACCCAGCACTATGTGGCATTACTTACACCATCACCTGAGCCCTTACGGATGGTCTACAGGCATCTTCGACATACCTGGAGACCCATGAGGTCAATTGTTTGCCCTCACAGCCATTGGGAACAACACAGGTTTATTATGTGGAGAACAAGGGGCCAACCCTTTGTCCATTACTTTTGGAAGTCCAATTCATCATTTTGTCACTTATCGACTTCATCAGGCTTCTTAGAGAGCCCAACAACATGTATCATTGATCATTCGACCCCTTGAGAGGCTTGTTATTTTGTTTATGAGTTAGTTTGGTGGACTTGTCACCAAAAGTTAGTTATTTGCACATTATTTTTATTTTAGGGGCTAATGTAGGCTCAAATAGGTAAATCAAACTCATTAGGAGAATATAAATACAAATGATAAGAGTTAATTTCTCATCATCACTTGGTTTGAACTTGTATCTCTCTTGAGATTTTCGTTATTCCTTCTTGGTGGGCGAAATTTTGGAGCCTGGATGAATTTTGATGTATGGATTGTCTTTTCTTATCTTGGAGCTTCATGATTGGCAAGTCTATTGGTTGTTGGACATATTCCCTTACATGTAAGTTGTCATGTCCCTTCTCAAACACATTTGCAGTAGGGTGTTTCCACACATTTTTGCACAATTTTGGCTAAGGAAAACAACCCAACATTTTTGACTTAGGGTCTTAGGAGGAAATTCGACTTAATTTGGTTGCTAGTGGAAGGTGGGGGCCACCCATGTAGGAATTCGAACTAGGCCATTCGAATGGCTTGGAGGGAATTTGAAGTGCTGGATGGAGGGGCCCACAACAGGCAAGGAAGACCCACAAAGATAAAAGGAGGAGAGAGCTCTCATTTGGATTCATTCTTACACCTTGCAATCAAAATTCCTTGATTATTCGCTTTGCTGTTTAGCTGAGTCAACCAGATTTTTAGCCACGAATCTCTCAAGCGGGAGATTCAACCTCTACTTCGGGGGACCATCTGTGCCCACCCTAGAGAGGCAGTTCCATAAGTATTGCTTGAGTTCCGGGAGTGTGTTACGTCGATACTTAGAGTAGAACACAGTAAATAACTTGCATGGATTAACAAGTAGGAGAAGAAATATCAGTTTGTTGCAGTAGTGATTTGGGTGGATTCTCGAATTTTCATACAGACACCATGTCTAGTGGAGGTAGGGCCTCGAGGGGGTTATCAGCAAATGCGAGGCGGATAGAGGGTTGCTTGTAGGATTACTCTTGAGCATTCCTACAGAGTCTTGATCATACTCTTTGGGACATACCCACCCATCATCCTCTAGTGTTGCTTACAGTCGCAAAGGGTTTGGTTGTTGCCCTTTGACACTCTCCATTCAGGTAACAGGGCATGGGAGGCTCACTCTAGGCAGTTGGATGAGACACTACATGTCATGGGCTGAGAGGAGCCTCTCCAGTTGGGACACTTGGTAGGTGCACAAGTTGACAGTTACAGGCTTAGAGATGGCATGGTTGATTGTCGAGGTAGCATATGTTCCACCCCTAGGCTCACACTTGGCGAGGTGACTGAGAGGGAGTTACATGGTGTTTTTTCAGCTGGACAACTCTAGGTGTTAATTGAGCATGAGGTGCGAAAGTGTTAATTTTAGGCAACAATGATATGTTCTATGTATTAGAGGAATTTTACTTCAATTTCTTTATTAGCCCATTATCAATATTCAGATTAGCAATCACATCAACATGATAGTAAAATGCAGATAGAACATAAACAGAAACAGTAGAAGACAAGCCAAGACAAGAGGACACAAGATGTGGCACCAGCCAAGGACAAACCCCAATGTGGGGAAACCCTTGATCATATCTTCTTTTAGTCTTCAATAGTTCAACATAGAGAGAGTACAATTTACAAATCTTATAATTTATAACAGTAGCAAAAGAGCCCTAACTAGAAAAGTCAATGCTGGCCAACGGGGCAGATTTGACCTTGAGAAAAATGGTCAACTTCAATCAACTTCTGCCTCTAAACAGCAAGATAAAACAACTGTCAAAATAGTCAAATTCAGCCCAGTCAAAGTTTGGTCAAACAGCCCACCTGCGGTCAGCCCTAGTTGCAGTCAATGCTGGTCAATAGTCAATGTTTAGCCTCGATTTTTGTGCCCAGAAATGCGGCCTGCCCAAACAGAGGTAGCCCTCATAAAAATGCAGTCAAAGGAGGTCAACGCATGTTGGTCAACGCTTGGTCAAATTGTCCAGAAATTCGATCTCCTGAAATTTCGGCCTCTTGAAATTTCGCTCTCTTGAAATTTCAACCTCCTGAAATTTCACTCTCTTGAAATTTCGGCCTCTTGAAATTTCGGACGTGTGGAGAGAGGCCCATAAATCCATACCCAATCAATGAGGAGAGAGAGAGAGAAAAGTGTGAAGATGAGTGTGTCCAAATGAGGCTAAGTCACCTTCTATTTATATGCAACGTTGAGGATGAATAGACGTGACTGTTGGGCTTTTAAACTACATAAGTTTGTTGGCTGACCTTGACAATTTGACCATAATCAAAATAAATCCATAACTTCATTTGTACATGTCAGAATCGGATGATCTTTAGATCAATCCTACACCTATCGGAGAGAGGAATCCAAGAAAAATATCAACTATCATAAATAAGATGACCCATGTGAAGTTTAGCCCTAGTTTCCAATTTTAACACTCCTTCTCAACTAGGGAAAACTCCATCTGCTAATCCATCTGCCAATCTGTACTATCTCTGCCATCAATGCACTGCTCTACACTGCTCTACTCTGCTCTGCTCTATATAACTATGAAGAAGAAGTGATCGAGAATACATCATACCATTCTCTACTGACTCGAAGTCAATCCCAATCAAAAGAGAGTGTATCATACCACTTTTACAGACCCGAAGTCACTGCCAATCAAAAGAGTCTCATACCACTCTTACTGACCCGAAGTCAGTTCTAATTGATCCCAGATCAATGTCGGTCATCCTAGCATAGGGAGTATGGTAGTACATGATGCATCCATCAGTAGTACTATGGTCCCTATCCTCATTTCCCTACTCATTGGCCAGATGAGAGGTACTTCCCATGAGTCCCAGACTACATGGGTAAGATGTTTCAGCAGAAGAAGGACGAACTACTCATCTTGCTTACATGTCACCAAGGGGTATCGAAGGGGAAGGCTAAACCCCTCATTTTGTACACAACAAACCACCAGGGGAAGGCTGAACCACTCACCTTATGGTTGCTCATCGCTCCAAGAAGTACCCCAAGCCCCCTGGAGCTCCCAGAGCTCAATGTTCATCTCATACAGGACTCTCATAAGAGGGTCTCTCCATGACTCCAAGTCGTTCTTGGAAGGCCAAGAACTTGACTTTCCCTAGGGGCTTTGTCAGAATATCGACGACCTTCTCATCAGTCCCAATGTGATGGAGCCTTATTGCTCCTCGTTGTACCATATCCCGGATAAAGTGGTACCTGATATCTATATGCTTGGAGTGATCATGAAACACGAGATTCTCTGATAATCGGATCCCACTTTGGTTGTAGCAGAGGATAACGGTGGTATCCAGCACATGTCCAAACAACTCACTGAAGAGCTCCCTCAACCAGACAGTTCACAGGAGGCCATATTGTAGTTATGTATTTGGCCTCTGCAGTGCTCAAGGCAATTGATTTTTGCTTCCTGCTCATCCAAGATATCGAAGCAGAACTCAAAGAGAAACAACATCCAGAAGTGCTCTTGCGACCCACCACACTGCCAGCCCAATCAGCATTAGAATAACCATGCAGCCTCACATCTTCGACAATGTATCTCATTCCATGAGTGATTGTGCCCTGAAGATATCTCAGAAGATTCTTGGCACCAATCCAATGTATATGATGATGCTCAACCATATATTGGCTCAATGTGTTAACTGCAAAACATATGTTTGGACGAGAGTTCACCAAGAACATCAGTGCTCCTATGAGTTGATGATACTCATAAGCATTTCCCAATTCAGGTCCAGCAACGTTACCACATAACTTCTTAAAGTTAAGTTCCATCGGAGTAGTCATAGGCTTGCAGTCCACCATCCCAAATCTTTTCAATATCTTCACAACATATTTTCCTTGAGAGAGGAAATTTTACCTGGCTTTTTCCAGACCTCCAACCCTAAGAAATAGTGCATCGGTCCTAGGTCCTTCATCTCAAAGTCAGAAGCCAACTCCCTCTTACATTTGTGAATGAGAGGGTATGTACTTCCATAAGCTCCATGCTTGATTTTGTAGAGCCACTTAGAGGTGACAACCGATTTGTCCTAGGGTCTAGGGAGCAGTGTTAATAATATCGGCAATATTCGAAAATATCACGATATTTTCGGCAAAACGATATATCGCCGAGAAAATATCGCGATATTTTCAAAATATCGGCAAAATATCACGATATTTGAAAATGTTGGCAAAATATCGCCATATTTTGAAAATATTGGCTATGTTTAAAAATCTGAAAAAATTGATTTTTTATGCTTGCTGATATTTGCCGATATTTTCGCCGATATTGTCATTAAGATGTTTTTTCGACCCTCGCCGATATTTTGCTGATACCGATATTATCAACACTGCTAGGGACCACATCCCAGACATCATTCTTCATAATTGACTCATATTCTTCATTCATAGCATCCTTCCATACTTGATGCTTCATGGCATCTTGGAATGATGAAGGCTCATTTTGAATGATAGTGCTCATGGCAGTCAAATATCCTTGATACCTGTTCGGCTTCTTACTTTCATGGAAAGTCCCCCTTGGTGCAATGTGTCTCTTGGCATCTTCGAGAGTCTCCTTTTGGAGGAGGAGGATCAATAGGATCTGTAGGTTCATCAACATCAGGCATCGTTTCGTCTTCTTTTGCACCTTGATTTCTGGTGTCAACTTCTTTGTCCTTCCTTGGGATAGGAAGGTTGTTGATCTTCCTAAGGGCCATATCTTCATCGAAGGTGACATCATGACTTATCTCAACTTCCTTTTGACCAGCTACATAGATTCTATATCCCTTAGAATTTTCACTATAGCCCATAAAGATTCCTTTCTTCCCAGATGCACCCAATTTGCTTCTTTTCTCTTTCGACACATGAAAATATACAGGACTCCCAAAAATTCTAAAATGAGAGACATTGGGTTTCTTACTAGTGAACATTTCTTCGGGAGTCTTGCAGTCCAATGCTTGATGAGGGCATCGGTTTTGAACATACATGGTGGTATTTGCAGTTTCAACCCATAGGAACTTCGGAAGGCCTGATCATGAAGCATGCACGAACAACTTCTACAATACAGCGATTCTTCCTTTCAACCACACCATTCTGCTCAGGAGTGTATGGCGTGGTAGTCTCCCTCTTAATGCCAGCTTTTTTGCAATAATCTTGGAATTCATTGGATTTGTACTTGGTCCCATTATCAGTTCTAATATCTTGATTTTCTTCTCGGATTGGTTTTCGATCAAGACTTTGAAGTATTGGAACCAGGTGAACACTTCATCCTTCTTCTTCAAGAAGTAGATCCAGGTCTTGCGAGAATAATCATCTGTATGTTAATTTTTGGTAGCACTGGAAGTGATCTAGCCTTGAAAATTGGTGGAGAGGCTAAGGCACATGAGTTCTAAAGAACCCAGAAACTGTTTGATGAAATTCCACCTGGATTGTATTTTATTAAAATAATAAATATTTTTAATGGGGTTACTAAGTCTAAACTTAGGGAAATTAAAATATTAATGGATATTAGTCAAAATATGGGTGAGAATGATCTAGAAGGCGGATCAGGTCATGTTTTAATCTTAGCCATTGATTAGAGACTTAATCTCGACCGTTGAAGTCTCAACAGGAAAAGTATAAAATGGAGGTTCAGGGTTCATTTGGAAACACACACATAGAGATTGAGGAAATCGATTTTTTGATGTGAGAAGTTCTCAAGAGGAAAATCGATTGGGAAGATCTTGCAGTTGAGGGGTAGAGAGAATCTGGGAGAAGGAATTTCTGGAAAACACAGAACAAAGAGGCAGAGAGAGCTTGCAGAGAGGTAGCGCAGTAGCTGGGAGAGCTGACGGAGAAACGCTGCCAGTCACGTAGAATCCAGAACTGTCGGAACAATCGAAATTGCGGGAACTACCCGGAACTGTTGAGAGAGCTGACGCAGAAAAGCTGTTTGTCACACAGAATCAAGAGCTGCCGGAACAACCTAAACTACCGGGAATTGTCGAAACTGCCGAGAGAGTTGACGCAGAGGGTAGAGAAGGTGATGCAGGGCCAGCGCAGAAATAGTCGGGGTTAGCCAGTCTTGTGTCGGATCAGCCAGAATTCTACCGAGTGAAGTTCGGTAAAACTCACTCAGATTTTCCACCAGTGTTTTCTTTGTAAATGATTGCTAGATGAGTGTCCTAGATTTGTATTCAAATATTTCTCCTGCATAATAATAAAACCCTCAGAGCTGTTGCACCGATTTTCCTGCATTGGGTTTTTCCGGGGACTATTGTGTTAAAAAATAAGTGTGTCCTATGTATCTTGTTCTTTGCTCTAGTTTATGTTTCATGAGATCAAATATTTAGCTAGTGTAGGCTGCAGAAGTAATTTGCTTTCTTATTCAGAAGAATAACTTGGTTAATGTATATTAAAAATCAAGTAGGTGAAGTAGATTCAGATTTGCTGCAGTAGGGGTTCCTTTGAGTAGTAGGAATTTTCACATGGTATCAGAGGATTGATTTTGAAACAGGAAGAGCAGATCCAGTGTTGAGCAGTGAGGCCGAAAGTTGCACTTGGCAATAATTCAAATCCCAAGGGATTGCGCAGTCCTTGTCAGGAAGCAAATCCGAGGAAATCTCTCTCTGGGTGAGCCGACAGAGGTACGATTTCCCGTTCGTGAGTTTGGAGAGGTAGAGGGATTGACGCAAAGCCTCAACACAGTGCTTGAAGGGTGTTGTTTTTGCGGGGGTAGAAATTCGCTAGAAAAGAACGAAGACATGTGGAAGGGGAATTTTCTCCTCAGAGAACTTTTCTCCAGAAAGTTCGAATTTCTCACTTGATGAGCAGTGATTAGAGGAGTTAGTTCAACAGTTGGGTGAAATGGCATCACATGGGCTCAGAGATCAGGACAGGTTGGAAGGAGCTTCTAACTATGTCATATGGAAGACTAGAATCTTAATTGTTTTGGAGGAATATGATCTCGAGGCCTACGTCAAAAGTGTTATAGCTGTTCCTGCTAACAACGATCAAAAGAAGTAGTACAAGGCCAAGGAGGGGAAGGCAAAGAAGCTCATTCTCGATGGATTTCGAGATCATGTGGTATCACACTTGCAGGGCAAGGATATAACCCGAGAGATGTGGGAAGCCTTGTCTTCTCTGTATGAAGGCTCTTCCGAACAATGAAAGTTGTATTTGGAGCAGAAGTTGCAGTGGACTTTGATGCAGAAAGGAGAAGGGGTGAACCTCTATCTTCAATGTCTTTAGGACACTAGAGACCAACTTTCTGCAGTGGGGTCTACTCCATAGTCTATGCGATGGTAAGGATAGCCCTTAATGGAGTCTCAGATGAATGGAAAGTCTTCATCCAAAGTATATTGGGCAAGGAAAGACTACCTTCATGGGAGGAGATGTGGGCTGCTTTTCAATAGGAGGAGTTAAGGAGGGACTTAGTCAAGGTCAACCTTAGTGGCAGCAATGGGAGTGGCAGAAAGACGAAGGAGGAGGAGGAGAACGCAACTCTAGCATCGAAGGGACAACAGAAACCGAAGCGAAAAAATGACATTTCGAAGGTGAAATGTTTCAGTTGTGGCGAGATGGGCTACTATGCATCCCAATGTCCTTTGAAGAAAAAGGACAAGGATGAGAAACATGATCCTAAGGTTGCTTCGTCAAATATTGACGAGGATGCGTTTGCCATGAGTGCCCACACATCTCCAAGAGAGAGATGGGGCGATATTGAGCTATAGTCAGAAAGACTACATGTGGGTAGGATCCTTGAGGAGTCCACCTCTTGGATCAATTCCTTGCTACGAGAGCCCAAGATCCAGCAGTAGCGAGATGGACTTAGTGTTAGATGATGCAGTGGAGTATTTGGAGGACAAATGCAATAGCTTGGGACCAGAGACTGATCAACGCAAAACAAGGTTGGCAGCGGTGCAGTTAGCACAATGCAGGAGTCAGCAGTTGCGCAGAAGATTCAGAGGGTACAACAATCAGATTCCAACATTCAATGTATTATGTTGAACACAATTACGTTCAACTAATTTTGGATGTTTTTCAGTTGCTTTTCTCAGTAACTGAGTTGCAGTACGGATGTAGTGTTAGCAGTGGCAGTGCTAGTAGCATAGCAGAGGCAGTGTTTGAGAGGGAGTTGTAGTACAGATGCAAGAGTGGCAGTGGCAGTGTCATGGGAACCAATATAGTAGCAACATCAACACAATGTTGGTGGCAACAACAATGCAGAAAGGGGGTGCTTTAGAAGTAGAGCAACATGTAGTCGGGCATTGTTGCTAGAGCACTTTCCTCGCTAAGAGGGAGTGTTAGTTTTTGGTAGCATTCGAAGTGTTCTAAACTTGAAAATTGGTGGAGAGGCTAAGACACATGAGTTCTAAAGAACCTAAAAACTGTTTGGTGAAATTCTACCCAGATTGTATTTTATTAAAATAATTAATATTTTTAATGGGGTTCCTAAGTCTAAACTTAGGGAAAGTAAAATATTAATGGGTATTAATCAAAATATGGGTGAGAATGATCTAGAAGCTGGATCAAGTCATGTTTTAATCTTAGCCGTTGATTAGAGACTTAATCTCGGCCGTTGAAGTCACAACAGGAAAAGTATAAAATGGAGGCTTGGGGTTCATTTGGAAGCACACATAGAGAGATTGAGGAAATCGATTTTTTGAGGTGAGAAGTTCTCAGGAGGAAAATCGATTGGGGAGATCTTGCCGGTGAAGGGTAGAGAGAATCTTGTAGGAATTTCCGGAAAATATAAAACAGAGAGGCAACACAGTAGCCGGGAGAGCTGACGCGGAGGCAACGTAGTAGCCGGGAGAGTTGGCGCAGAGGCAATGCACTAGCCAGGAGAGCTGACGCAGAAAAGCTGCCTGTCACGCAGAATCCAGAACTGTCAGAACAACTGAAACTGCTAGGAACTGTCGGAACTGTTGGAACTGCCGGGAGAGCTGATGCAGAGGGCAAAGAAGGTGATGCAGGGCTAACGCAGAGACAACACAGAAGTAGTCGGGGTTAGCTAGTCTTGTGTTGGATCAGTCGGAATTCTGTCGGGTGAAGTGAGGTAAAACTCACTCAGATTTTCCACCTGTATTTTCTTTGCAAAGGATTGCTAGATGAGCATCCTATATTTGTATTCAGATATTTCTCCTGCATAATAATAAAATCTTCAGAGCTGCTGCACCGGTTTTCCCGCATTGGGTTTTTCCAGGGACTATTATGTCCAAAAAATAAGTGTGTCCTATGTATCTTTTTCTTTTCTCTAGTTTTTGTTTCATGAGAACAAATATTTAATTAGTGTAGGTTGTAGAAGTAATTTTCTTCAATATTCAGAAGAATAACTTGGTTAATGTATATTAAAAATCAAGTAGGTGAAGTAGATTCAAATTTGCTGCAGTAGGGGTTCGAGTAGTAGGAATTTCACACCATAAATGTGAGATAATATAAGTATCCTCCCAAAGAGTTTACGGGCATCATACCGGATATGTTGGAGTGGATCAATTGCAATATATCTGTGGTCTTGCTATTACTTGAGGGGAATGGTCCCCTTGTAAGTTTTCCATCGGCACATCCGGACATACACCTTCATGCTCTACTTTGAACTTGGGCATACCTCCCACCATCTGTCTCACATCGGGTAGGGCCTTATAATGAGGATGGGCAAACCTTCAGTGCCATAGTTCAGATTGTAGAGATGTGTCACAAGACATGGCTCCCAATGGACTTCCTCCAACTTGATACAAAGTGTCAACCCTGAACCCAAGAGTAAAAGCATCTTTAAAATTTCTTTTCCAAACACGTACCTTTCCATCGATAAAAGCCACCTTGAATCCTTTGTCTTTCATTGACGAAATGGACACCAGATTCTTCTTGAGATCGGGTACATATAGTACTTGCAAATGAATAGTGTTACCTTGATTCAATTGAAGGGTAACATTCCCTACTCCCTTCAAGGGATAGGTGGCATCGTCTCCAAGGATGATCTCCAAGTTTGTCTCCTTTTCTATCAGATTAGAGAGGGCTTCTGTGTATCCGGTGAAGTGTCTTGAGGCACCACTATCAATTAGCCAATTTCCCAAAGTTTCCAGGGGAGAGGTAGTGGAGAGGGCCGATATAAGATAGTACTCTTTTTTCTTATTGTTAACAACATTGGATTCTTCATACCTGGAGTTCCTTGATTTCTTGGAGGGTCGACCATTTCCTTGATGTCCCGCATTCCTTTTTCCCTTACCACTGGACCTGCCATTTCTTTGATCGTTGTTGTTGAAGTTGCCCTTGGAATGATTGTGATCATCATCATGCGATGTGTCCCTTCTATTTGGACACTCCCTTGCATAGTGGCCAAAGTTATTGCAAACAAATCGCCTACCCTTCCTTCCTGTCTTAGATCCAGGCTTTCCATGGAAATGACCTTTAGACCCTGCATTATTTCTCCTTTTGGCATGAGCAGAGAATGCAGTGGGGTTGCTTCTATTAGAAGACATTTCTTGCTCCACCGTTCTTGTGTCTTCTTGAATGCATCTTGACATAAATTCTTCAAACCCTGGAATTTGATCATTGTTGAGGACGTTGGTTCTACATACATACCACTTAGGTGGGAGTCCTCCAAGGGTGGTGAGAGTAAGTTCCCTGTCAGGAATGACTTCTCCAATAGAGAGTAGATCATTCTTGATCTCAGTAATCCTCAAGAAATAGGATTGAATATCCTCGTCTTTGCCCTTCTTAATATCCTTCAACTTATTCTTGAGAAATAGAATTTGATTAGCATTACTAACCTTGAACATGCCGACCAACCTGTCGTAGATCTCCTTGGAGGTCTTCAATTTGGAGATGTAGGCCACTAGATGCTTGTCAATGGAATCCTTAATAATCTTCTTTGCTTTGTGTAGAAATTTTGAATAATTTAACACATATTCAATGGAGATTATCCTGATCATGTACTATTGCGGAAAACATACACAATACATAAGCTCCTCTACGTTGATCATCAATATAGCAGCATCAATAACAATAAAACATCAAGAGCATTCACACATTAACACAGTATGTATCCCGGGGAAAGCATCTCGCTAAAAACCCCAACTATCTGTATATTAATGATTGAGTCATGTAACATTACACAGCATAATACTTCTCACAAGTATCTCCACCTCTGTTACACACAATACAGCTCAGATCTGAATCAATCACTGGCTCAAACCACCTCCGCTGCTTGCCTGCCTCCACTGCTCAATACCTGCATGAGAATGAATGATAATGGCTCAAGCAAACTCGTATTTACTTGGAAAAATCATGTGAGCACAAGCTACAATGTGGGCAAATACGTGGGCAAACTCATTGGCATACTCAATCCCTTGATTGTGCAAGATCTGATGCACAACTATAGTCACAACTGATAGCAATCTGATTCTCTAACACCTGTCCCTGCTGAACTGAACATGCACTGACATGCAACTGAGTTAACTGATGTATTCATTAGTTGTATTATGAGTTAATAACTTGTGAATTAATTAATAACTAATTCACCCAACTCATCTCTAGTCTATTTGCCAGTTAGACTAAATACAACCAGTTTAACAAAGCTAAACTGAACACAACTCCATCAACTGCACCTCCAGTCCACTAAACTCAACTCACTTGAGTTCTAACTGAAGTCCTGCATGCAAATATTAGTCATCCATAGGTAACCACGTATTTCCTTCTGGGATCTGCATGTACCACATCCGTAGCTCATCCTGAAGTGCTCCAAGAGAATAAGACAAAGTTTATAGTCTAAATATTATTATGAGCTAATAATATTTGACTGTTCTATATTTAGACTGAGCAGTCACTCCGCTGTGTGATCTAAAAATAGAAGTCCATCTATTTTTCCCAACTTGATCAATCATCCATAAACAGCAACCTGCAATCCATAGACATGATCCATATGTCTAAAAATAGACTTGCGCCAAAAATAGCCTGCGGGCCCACTTAGTGAAGGCGTCTCTTTTCACTAAGCTCCATCATCTTGTTGCAATCTCAACAAGCATTTCTTGTTGCACACTTTTCAACACCAAATATGTCTATAATAATTCCCCCCTAAAGCATGAGTTCGTAAATGTTATTGTTGGGTGAAATGCTTTATCATGAGGATCAAAAGTTTCGATCTGGAAGGTGACCTGCATCAATTACAATACAATACATCATGATAATATGATTTTTCATGAATTAGCTGAGGGAGGCATTCCCATGCTCAACTTTATAAACTTTCATTACATGTACATAGATCAGACAGTCGTCTGCAGATATAGACTTGTAATCCATGATTGGATGACCATTGATGTAAAGCCTTCATATATTTGATGCTTTTGTACTCCTGAATATATCACAGCCTGGATGGATGAAACTATATCCGGGGTCTTCAAGCTCATTCAATCTTCACTCAATGTACAAGTCAAACCATGCGAAAAGATGTTTTGAGGTCGAACATGGAGAGACATCGTCTGATTACCAACCAATGATGTAAGCTGTTAACAGACGCAAGAGGGGATCACCGATAATGATGATGATCCTCATGATACAACAATACATTTCACGTGGTGTGAATAAATGATTCGATGTCGAACACCACGCAAAATCTTTCGGTCGAAGTCCATTGATGTTGGCTTGTCGCCGAAAGAGAGAAAATTGCCATTGATGTATGCAAGCTTCAAGCACTGAAAGGGTGTTTCTAAGTTAACTTCTTGGATAATGAGTTGATGTCGACAAGAAGCAACTCATCATAGGAGGGCCTTGATGTATCCCACATCTATGACACGAAACGAAGCAAATGACTTTTTGAGATGAAAACGAACTGACGACACAAGGTTCAGGAATGGCGGTCATGAAAATGAAGGTTTGTAGTGTTGTAACGGATGAGACTTTAACTAGATGACTTCTCTTGAACATATCGGTGAAACTAAGATGAATTGGTAGCGTTAACCCAAAAAATGGATGGTGTGATAAACCAATGGTATGATGACCAGCAAATGGGATAACCCAGCCCAACTTAATCACGGTGATGAGGTGAAAGTGTCATGTTCAAGAGCGACTTGCTACCATGAGTTTTCAAGATTTTTCCGCATTTTCCCCAATCATTGCTGACCAGTACCTCTTTATTTTTTATCAAGCTTGAGGAGGATAACATATGCTTGTTCTATAATTCTCCCTTCGGGCAAACCCATTGCTATTTGATGGTTTAACGAGTCTAGCGATGGTGAAACTCGGTCTCGTCTAGATGGACAAGTTTGTCGCTATTATTTTAACGAGTTTAATGACAAGGATAACTCAGTCCTTTTCATGTTTAGAGAGTTTGAAAAGAGACGAAAACGAAACTCCATAAGTTTTTTTCTTAAAATAATCCCTCAAGTCCAAAAAAGGATAAAATAATACAAGAGAGATGTCGTTTCCAATACTTTAACGAGATGGAATAGACAAGCGCTCGACAATCTTTTCTTATTTAGAGAATCTGAAAAGATTTTAAAGAGGACTCTATTTTGAGGAATGAGTGGTGTCTAGGGTAGCAACTGGTTTTGGTGATGTTGGAACTTCTCAAAACATGTTAATTTATGTGAAGAGGCTGGCTAATAAGACCACTCATTGCAATTGTTCCTCAAAAAGGGGTAAAACAACCAAATGAAAGTGTATGATCGGCCAAAGGGATGGTGGTGATGGGATGAAAACAAGCAAGGCTCATCTGGCGAAAAGGCTGATAAAATGGTAATCACAAAGGTTAAAAATTGAAAATGGGTTCATTTTTAGATAAGCTTGAACCATGGGGAACTATGCTTGGATTTAGTTTCATGTTTACACAAGCTTGAAATGAAGAACTATGCTTGAAAATGGTTTGCATGCCCCCAGTGTTATCACTCAGGTTGTCCCTAAGCTCCTGTAGGGATACGGCCGAGGTAACCACAAACCAATCTTTGGATTGCAGGTTCTAGCCCACCTGCAATCAAAGAGGGCTCTCTCTTTATGATTTAAATATGTTGATGGTGATTTTAGGCTAATTGTTGGGTACAAAGATTTTATTTGTTTTGTTTGGATGGAAGGTGTATGCCAGGTAGAAATTCCAAGCTGAGAGTCAAAGTAAGGTGTGATAAGTTTCAAACCATTGGGCATGGAGTCATGGATTAAGGCTTGCTGGTACGTTTTCTTGGTCACAAGAGGCTTGTGAAGCGAGGTAGCCACACATGAGACAATGATCAAATTTGCTGAAGGATGGAATGATGGTCAGAGACGAAAAGGCAATTAAGAATCTTTCATCAGAACTGACAGAGGAGGGAAGTGAAAAAACGGTTATCTAGGAGCAGTTAAGAATTCCTAAATTATCATCCACAAGTGAAAGAAACAACGTAAAAAAGAGCATTCGAGTAAAAATGTTCATAACTATTCCTAATGAAAACATGAAAAATCGCAGAAATTGAGCCTAAGGTGCAATTAAGCAAATCCTAAGCTATTCTTTTTTTTCTGCAATTTAGAGAGAGGATTTCTGATAAAAAAAATGTGAATAAAACTAACATAGTTAAGAAGCACTTATTGAAACATGTCGAAGCACAGGGATTCCACAATCACTCCTCAACCAATTAAACATAACATACAATTTCAAAATCCATGCTTTCAGGAGTCTTTGATTATAGAAAGTATCACAGTTACAGTGCGAGTCTCTGCTTGAGAAAAAGATTGAAATAACTAAGATCAAGCTACTGATCAACAAACAACCAACCAACCAACCCTTAATCCATTTTTCAGGGTGGTATATATAAGCAAAATATCTGAAGTCATTTATTACATTTGACCTAAAACAGGTCTGCTGGAAAAAGCCTTTTCTAAAACCTAATTGTTACTGGGATTAAATGCAAGTAAGTCCTTTGGGCTGTGCTAGAGGCAACTGAATCAAGTTGATTTGATCAGGTGTTCTGTGTGGCTTGGTGCAGTGGTTCTGTCATAATGGTGCCTTGAATTCTGGTCCACTGATCTTCAGTGAGTTTAATGTGCAGTCATTTGTGCTGGTGAGCCTTCAATGTGTCTTCAATTGCTCCTTGACTTTCAGAGCTTTCGTTTTAATGTTGGATTTGCCTCGAGCCCTGAGAAAATCTCCTCTGATACACTTTGCTGCTACATTGATGGTCTTCGCTGCTTCCTGATACTCTTTGACGTGCTTTCTGTCTGCAAATCTGATCTGACACTCTTTAATCTATGTCTCTGGTCTCTCTCTGTCTTCAAATTCGTTTAATTTGGCAAAATCGAGCAATTTCGGGCTTTTTCGGTGTAAAACGGGCCAAGGAATCAAAAGATTCCCTAAATATTTCGTACTAATCGTGCATCGAAAACTGCCTCCGTTTCTTGTTTCGGAGCTCCGAAGCTTGACTTTCGCGCTTGCGCGTTTTTCCTTTCCTTTGGCTGCTGACGTCAGCATGACGTCAGCTGTACGGCGGATGACGTCAACCAGGTGACGTGGCAGGGTGACTCATATGTTACTGCGATGCGATAAATTTCTTCCGATGCGATTGCAATATCGCATCGGCAGAGAACAAGAAGGTGTTTATTTTGGAAATGCGATGTTTGCGACTGTCGATCACTGATATCGCATCGGGCAACAAGGAATGGGGCACACCTATGTGGTAAAAATATTGCGATATGCCGATGCGAGATGGCTCACCAGGATCGGAAGAATGTTAAGGAAATCGGCAAGGGTTTATTGCGATCGAAAGGAGTGAGTATGTGCCTTTGAAGAGTATTTGAGGCCTTGGAAGGGGTCCGATATCCCAGAAATCCTCTGCTTTGGCCTTCTTATCAAACACCTTTTTGAGTTTTTCTTGTAGTATTTGAGCTCTGTCATAGACTTGCTCTCTGGTTTGCTGAAGATAAATGGTTTAATTAACTCTTCTCTGTATGTCATTTGGTTCAGCCTGAATTTCCTGCAATAGTTTAATAGTAGGAATGCCCAAAGATTAAGGAAATTTGGCTTCCATGCCATATACTAGTTCATAAGGGCTCATCCCAATGGATTTCTTGGTGGAAAGTCTGTCTGCCCACAGAGCATTTGTGAGCTTCCTATGCCACTTCTTTTTGTTTTCCTCCAACAATTTCTTTATGATATTGATGGGGCTTTTGTTTGAAGATTCGGCCAAGCCATTACCTTGAGGGTAGTAAGCTGTGGAGTGGCCTAAGGTAATGTGGTATTTATGGAAGAAATTGATCATCTTTCTGGATTTGAAAGCAGCAGCGTTGTCAGTGATGATTTTCTCAGGGCAGCCGAATCTGGACAGGATATTGCTCTCAAGGAATTGGATAATGGTGGAGTCGTTGGCTTGCCTACATGGAATGGCTTCAATCCACTTAGTGACATAATCGGTGGCTGTTAAAATCCACTTGTGCTAGCCTGAGGAAGAGGGATGAATTTCTCCAATGAAGTCGAGCCCCCATTGTTGAAAGGGTTTCTCTGTTAGAATGGGCTTAAGGGGCAAGGGCATTAATTTTCTTTTTCCTTCAAAGATTTGGCATTTGTGGCATGAAGCAACAAACTTCTTGATGTCTGCAAATAGAGAGGGCCAATAATAACCAGCCCTTAAGATCTTGTCAGCCGTGGACTTCCAATATAAGTGTCCTCCACAGTCCCCTGCATGGAATTCTTTCATGATGCTGTTAGTTTTCATTTATAGTTAAACAATTAAGCAAAATATCTTCATGATTTTTCCAAAACAAAGCACCATCTATGACACAAAATTTTGAGGATTTCATCCTTAAAAATATTTTCTTGGTTCTGGACAATCCTGGGGGAGCACACAGGTTTAACAATACAAAGCAAATACCAGCATACCATGGTGATTGCAAAAAGGTTTCACTGATCTGTGGAGTCGCCAACTCTGGTTCATTGTCCAGTTGATTAATGTCTAAGGCTTGGAAGTTTGTTTCAGACATTAGTTTGGCTAAACCTTGTCCTTTTATCAGCTTGGTGGGTTTTATTTCAATGTCGTATTCAAGGATGCTGGCAATCCACTTGTCTCTTTTGCCTTCAAGTCCCTCTTGAGTTAATATATCCTTTATAACAGCGTTAGGAACATAGGCAATCACGTGGGAGTATAAGATGTAAATTCTGAAATCTTTGATGGCTTTAACCAGGGCATAAGCCTACTTTTCCATAATCTGATATTTCAAGGGTGCATCTCTCAAAGCTCGGCTGAAAAAAGCAATTGGCTTTTCGTTACCTTGACCATATTTTTGTAAAAGGACAACAGCTATAGTGTGCTCATATGCAAAGGAAAAAATGATAAAGTCTCTGTCGAATTGAGGACTGGTGAGGACAGACGTTTGAGTTAAGGCAGTTTTTATACTCTCAAAAGCCTACTTGGTTTCAAGAGACCATTTTACATTGGCATCTTTCTTCAATATGTTGCTCAATATCCTTATTAGCTCAGCTAGGTTTGGGATAAATCTCCTTAGGAAGTTGATCTTTCCAAGGAATGCTTGCAGTTCTTTTATGTTTCTTGGATAGGGGATTTGAAGGATAGCTTGAATTCTTTCAGGATCAATTCTAATCCCATCTTTCGATATGATATGCCCTAGAAGCTTGCCTTCCTCAAGGGAAAACAGGGATTTCTTGGGATTCAAGGAAATGCCATATTTCCTACATGTCATGAAAATTTGCCTTAAGTGCTTAAGGTGCTCTTGGTCAGATTTGGAGAATGGGGTCAGGTCATCAAGGTAAATTACAAGGAAATCATGTATATCCTTGGCGAATGCAATATCCATTGCCATTTGAAAGGTAGCACCAGCGTTTTTCAGCCCGAAAGGCATTTTAACGTACTTAAATGTTCCCCACGGTGTGGTAAAGG